>OX637586.1:2837627-3078927 GCA_951800085.1 Comarum palustre | reverse complement strand
AGTCGAGACTCGAGAGAGTGGAGAGAGTCGAGATTCCGGCATTTAGCATAATAGGAAATTAGGAATTAATAGCATTAGGGTTTAAACTTAAAAAAAATTTAAGCGTCTAATACCGTTTAATTCTGTTTAATACTGCCTAATCGCTAGGCACCACGCTTAATTTCTGATTAATCGGTATCGCCTAATGTGCCCGCCCAACACCAAAATTAAGCTTTTAGCTTGGTTTTTCCGCCTAGGCGCCCGTTTTCTTCGAACATTGGATTCAGGTTAACCTGACAAATGGACGGGTTAGGCGGTTAGCGGGTGGGTTTTAGCGGGTTCAGCTGATTCAACCCGTTATAACCCCTAAGCTAATGGGTTATAGCGGGTTGAACCTGTTGGGTTCGCGGGTTACCCGTTAGGACCCGTTAAGAAATTTTTTCATCCTTTTTATATATATATATTTTAATCAAATACCAAAAAAATTCTTTTAGTGGTTAGAAGTTCCAACGATTTAGATAAAATAAAGTTAAAAAAAGGAAAAAAAAAAGATGGATTAGTAAGATTTTCTCATTTTTATTTTTATTTTTTTATTTCTTAGCGGACCTTAACGGGTTAAATAGATTCTAACGGACAACCCGTTTCTGTCCGCTAACTGACGGGTTGTAACGGGTTGACAACTCATTAACCCGTTATGTAATCAGACGGTTAGCAGACAGGTTTTAACGGACGATTAACAGGTAACGGGTTAAATTATCAGGTCTTTCATGATCCATCTTTGTTTCAGGATCCATCTTTGTTTCAGGTTTTCATAAAACCTACAGGTTTTTTAAGCGTTGCAGGAATGCTATAAGAGAATGTGTAGTCGTGAGGCAGAGGAACCAGAACCATTGCAAATGGGCCCAATGATTCACATGAGAAATGGCAAAGAATGGCGCGGTAGTACAGTACCCTGCAGACGGAATCACTAACACATTTATGTAATTTTTATTGGTAACAATTATTGCCTAATTTCAATGTGAGTTCGAAAGAAAGGATGAAAATTTAATGTGATATCAATCCTCAAACCCTTCTCCAGCTTTCGTGGATGGATTCGAATTTATAATTTGGAACTGGAATCCAATAACCCATTTCTGGGTTTTTGCTCAATTTTGGTGCTGGGCTTTTAGCTTGAAAAAGAAAAAGAATTCATAATCTATAATTCCTCTCCTCCTATTTATAGATTACTCTCTCGCTCGGTCGGTCTCTCGAGCTAAATCGCACCACCACCCAGGATTGATCAAGAAGAGTTCGAAATTGTTGGATGTTGGACTTATGGATATGGTGCTTATAGTGGTGAGTAGAAGATCGAAATTTCTCTCTTCTCCTCCTGATGGATTAGCTACGTCAGAGTGATTTGGAATCTGAAAAGGATAAGTTGAGAAGAAGTAGATGAATCTGAAACTAAGTTGTAGAGTTTCAGTCATGAGAGATATTTAAATACAAATATAAATGTACTAGAACTCTAGGAGGTCACGTAGTGAAGGAGAAATGATAGAATATGCCATATATTCAATTAAACAATTATCTCGTTTCTCTTCCAAAACCGAAGGCATGTCTACAAAATCTCTATCTCTCTCTCTCAATTCCTACCATAAACGATTTCATATAAGAAGATCATAACTCTAAAGAGCTCTGACAACGAGACTTTCGAAGTGGCATGGGTCAGACTGGTATCCTCTTCCAGCTACTCAATCATCGTGTTCATCGAGAACAGATCAGACTTCGATGAAGATAGATGCCAATTTGCCAACTAAAACATTACCATCAGGTACGTGGTAGCAAAATGTTGGGCTTTTCCATGGGCAACGAAGACGTGGACGGTGCCGATCCTCAATCTGTCAATCCATCACCCCACCATTCTTTCCGGTGGAGAAGTCCCCCGTAATGGCCTACTGGGTCAGGATGTTAATTCAATTTGACTTAATTGTCTTTAGCTTTTTACTATAATAGAGTTGTTTAACCATAAACAGAAGTTAAATTGAAGAATTACTCGGTTGCCCTTAAAATTCAAATATTGTGTAAGTATTATGTCATGTCGCTGGACCCACGTTTGGAATACGATACTTTGCAATTGTGCTGCACTATCTAGATCTTCTTGACGTAAATTACTAGAGCATAAGCAAAATGTGGAATAAGAATTTTTTAATAAATCCTGCACAGGTAAGATTGTATTTATCACATGTACAATAGATCATTACGTACCACATTACTGCCATTTATAGACATGCTAGGCAATCAGTTAGTGGTAGTACCCAGAGACGGAACCAGAATTTAGGTCTTAAGGAGACGAGATATAAACACATAATGACACAGGAAATTATAATGTCAAATTTAACTCATTCAAATATCATTTATTAAGTTTTATGAATGTTAAGCTAGATATTGATGATAATTGATGGCAAAATATGTAAATCTAAGCAACACTTTCGTTTTTTTCTCGAAACTAAATGTAATTAACATACATTAAGTACTATTAATTCAAAATTACTCTCTTTATTTGTTTCTTACTTGTCACAACCATTGATTAAGGGGGTTTGATAATTAAATTAACACTAATTTTCTAAATTTGTATGGGATTTACATGATAATCAAGCAATGAAATACAAATGCTAAGAGGGGCCCAGACCCCTTCATGCAACAATGTAGCTCCCCCTGGTAGTACCCACAATGGTACGTATACAATAAATTTATCTCTAAGTACTAAACATCGTAGAGGTAACAGATATCCTTCTTCAGTATTACTTGACCTGTCATAACATGACCTGCAATTTAAAACCCTATCATTGTAGTAACTGTAAGTAGGGATCGTTCAAGCCGGGGACACTAGGGAAGGACTTATATTCTGCAAAACAAATCGTTAGTAACATTCACAAATATAATATAAACATACAAGTATAATTCTGTCACAACTATATAAGTATAAACATATATACAAAATATTATGGGGAATTCATATGAATTGGTTCGAAATATAAAGAAAATAAAACAGAAATATTTACATACATTGGTCAATCAATACTCAAGCACAAGATATAGCAAACACCGATTAGAGAACATATAAGTTTTATGAAAGATCAAGTTATTATGTTTATGTTATCACAGATGAAAATTAATTCCAACTATTTAGACTTCTCATGTAACTTAGAACTTACGACACGCATCATCCTAAGTTTATGTGTCATCCTGTTTAATGCTTACGACCCGCATCACATTAACACAAAATACACTTACCGTTCACGAGTCATTGGAGACATGATCCTAGGTATGTCGTCACTCATCCTATTCAACATGCAAATCTCTCACCCTACCATCCCTTGGCAGCAACTAGAATTGAGAGCCCGACCCGGTGAACTCAACCTAAAATACTACGGCGCATGAAACACCCCCCTAATAGCTAACTTGTGATCATTCAAATTAACCTAAGGTTCGATTATATGCTCGGGTGAAGATTAATCAATTCAACATCTACTAAACACAAACATAAACAACTTAAACTAAATCATAATCCTAACATGCAATCTAAGTCGTTACACAATAAACATATTCATGTGCAAATCACCAAGAAGAGTTCATAACATGCTTATCATGTAAAACCGAAAACCAAATTGCATATATATAATAACAAACTGTTTTTACACAGAAAATACATGCATAAACCATGGATTTATTCATCCTTAACCTACCTATATAGGTCGGCAAAGGGTGAAAAGAAGATCGGCGGAAGATGGGCAGTTGGCAGCAAGGGTTGGCGGCGGCGGCGGCTTGGTGTTTTTCTGTGTAAGGAGGGTTTTTGGTAGAGTTTGGCTATACTATGTTTTGAGCAATTGAAAGACACTTTTTCTACTGTATTACATGTGTATTTATAGAGACAAAACCCTAAGAGAACCTAATGAAAATTCGGCAGCCCCTTGTGTTCCAAACCGGGTAGGTTTCTCTTCTTTCCTTGTTGGAATTGTCTTCCTTCTCTTTTAATTTGCTGACTTGGAAAATACTTTAAAAACTTCTTTTTCTGATTTCATGGACTCTTCTTCATGTGTGTGGGTCGGCATTGGGCTCTCTTTTATGCTCATGGACTCCTAGGACAGCCGAAAAGGTTCCATAATCTCGGTAGACCGAGTTATCCTGTTTTGACCGGGATAACTTTCGTAGTTGTTATTTTCGGCTTCTCCTTGGTGATTTCTTCGATTCTTCTTCTTCTAAACAACTTCCCATATCATCATTAAGCTCTTCATTAATCATTTGGCATGCTTGGGAAGGATTTTGGTGAAGAAACACACTCACGAACTCGGTAGACAACTTCAGCAAATTCTGTCCTGTTTCCAGCAGACTGACCTCCGGCCATTGTTTCCGGCATAACTCCTTCCTCAGAACTTGGATTGCTGCGATTCCAAAAGATTTAGAAACTAGACATCCACAGCTTTCCATCCATATATGGCACGTTCCCTAGTTCCTCCTGGATCGTCCTAGGGAAATCTTTGAAGTTGAGTTATGGTTTCTGGAAATCCTCTGTTTTTTTTGTTCCGAATTCATGCTTTTGGCCTCTTGTCTTTCCATGCTTCTTTTGTGACCTTCCATAAGTCCGATCCTCACGATTCTTGTTTTGTTATGTCCATATACATGTCACCTACATATTCAAAAGATATAATCAAGTAGTGACAATGTATTGGTTTACAGAAACTTAAGAAAATCAAGAACACTTCCAAGTTCAGCTTTTAACGATATTGCACATACTTTATCTATTTTACACATGTTTTAGCCAATGTTC
The DNA here is from genome assembly GCA_951800085.1 of Comarum palustre. NCBI lineage: Eukaryota > Viridiplantae > Streptophyta > Magnoliopsida > Rosales > Rosaceae > Comarum > Comarum palustre. The sequence continues at coordinate 3,074,141 of OX637586.1, read as the reverse complement.
TACAATTAACCCCTTATGCTAAATAACTACTAATACTAACCAAATAATGGATAAACAAAGCATAAATGAGGGTAAAAACATGTTAAGAACGTAGCGTAAAATGCTCCTATCAACTACCCCACACTTACCCTTTGCTAGTCCCTAGCAAACTAAATATAAGACTCTACTAACACTAACGACACAAAAACAACTAACACTTAAACAACTAATACCCTTAAATGATTTGTCTCAGATTCTTTAGCATGCATAACTTTCAAGTTAGAACATTCGAATGAAAAGCATAATTGCAAAGCTTCATAAACATGTATCATAGCATGAACAAGTAAGATATGAGATCATATAGCACAAACATGTATGATAACTGTTCCTCCTTACAATGGCATACTTTCTTCTTTTCACTCATCCATGGTATTCACTCAATAGTATATGCAAGAGAAAATATGATAAGATAACAAATAACTTGCATATTTCAACAAATAAAAGCACTTTGTGAATAGAAATTCATGAAAAAACCTCATATAACAACGATGTGCAATAATGGACCAAAACCATATGCTTAACTTATGAGAAAATCTCCACAAATCAAAGTTAGCTCTCTTAAGAATCATGAATTAATCTCATTATTGGTTGTAATGGGGCTTGGTTTCATAAGGTAGGAATTTTTAGATAAGTGGTGCTATAAGAAATCACCAAGACTTTAGCAATTCTCGCTCCTCCTCATGTCTTCTCTTCAAGGGTCGAATTTCTTCATGTTGGACCCATATGTCATTCTTGACTTCTCTCCATATCGTGAACAGGACGAAGGTCATATAAACACTTTTAGACCTTCAAATAATCACAACTCCAAATTCACAAAACATTACAAAAAACACCAAAACTTTATGCCTTGAACTTTTGATCCGAAACTCTTTTATTTTCTGATTTTTTTTTTCTTCTTTTTTTTTTCTTTCTTTTTCGGGATTTTTTTTTCTTAAACACATTTTTTTTTTCGGACATACAATTTTTTTTTTTCGGCACATATACAATACAAAACAATGGTGTTTAACCCCACACTTCAACTCCACCCCACACTTGTTCTTTGACATCACATTACAGCTCCATCGAAAAATGTTTGGCCAAGTCTTGATAACAAGGTCAAGGATTAACTATTCTAAGCTGAGGAATTCTGTTTAAAGGTGATGAAAGAAAAGGCTTAATGTAGGCTCAAAGGGGTTAACTAAGGAGTCCCACGACGGGCACAAAATAGGCATATGCTTTATTTGGCTATGGTGGTAATCCTAAAAAGATTAAATTCAATCATATTCAAAATCAAGACATGTTATGATTATAAAGCTTCGAAAATCACATAAGCAAGTTCTAGTAAATTCTAGAGTCCATTAAAAAAAAAACTATAGCACATAGTCATTGAATATGCAAAGAATGATGAGGTTTCGAAAGATAGTGAAAAAGTAGTAAAAATTTCGAAAAATTTAGACAAAATCGGCACATCACTCTTGAAAGAAAGTTTTTAGGCTCAAAAGCTCACCTAGGTTATATTGGAACAATCTAATCAAACATGCATACTTCATTATCAATCAAGTCTCAAATATTCATACTAATTCACAATATCCATGAAACTCGCAATTTCCTAAGATAAATGTCAAACTATCAATCATACATTCAAAGATATAGTTCATCATAGACTTTTAAGGGTATATCCTAAGACACAAAACAAAAAAACAAATTTGAAAAATTTCGACAAAAATTGAAACAAAAAATTTCGGAAAATTTGAAAAACACACCAAATTACTATGTAACCTCTACCCCACACTTAGAAAATTACATTGTCCTCAATGTAAACCCAGAATCATGTCATAATTTCCTAAGCATGTGTCTAAGTCACATAATAAACAAAATATCAACCATAAAAGTGAAGGGATAAGAAAATGCAAACTCTCGTTGATGGCTCCTCCACTGCTACGGTTGAAATGAGTTGCCTCTCATGCAGCGCTTAATGTTTATAGTCTATCAGCCTAGACTCTTCTCTTCTTGCTCCTAGATGGCGTTATTCTGCATTTGTTGGTGGCTCTGTCACACAAATCTCCTCGGTTACGTGTTCCCTGAATGTGCTGTAATAAGGTTTAAGTCGATGACCATTGACCTTAAACTTATTTCCCGAAGTAGCTCTTTGAATCTCAACTGCACCATAAGGAAACACATTAGTAACAATAAAGGGTCCTTGCCAACGGGAACGAAGCTTACCTGGGAAAAGTCTAAGTCTAGCATTGAACAGAAGGACTTGTTGTCCTATTTCAAAGTGCTTCCCTCGTATCATGTTATCATGATACGCCTTCGTCTTCGCCTTATATGTCATGGCGGATTCATAGGCATCATTCCTTATTTCTTCAAGCTCACAAATTTGTAGCTTCCTATGCAATCCAGCCTCGTCCTTGTCCATGTTGAATTTCTTGACCGCCCACCATGCTCTATGCTCCAACTCCACAGGAAGATGGCATGCTTTGCCATACACTAGCCTAAATGGCGAAGTTCCTATCGGCGTCTTGAACGCAGTCCTGTAGGCCCATAGTGCATCATCTAATCGATCACTCCAATCTTTCCTTGTTGGTCCTACAGTCTTCTCCAAAATCTGCTTGATCTCTCTGTTGGAAGTCTCAGCCATGCCACTTGTTTGAGGATGATATGGCGTTGATACTTTGTGGGTGACTCCATATTTCTTGAGCAAAGCCTCAATAGTTCGATTGCAGAAATGTGATCCACCATCGCTTATCAAAACTCTTGGCGTTCCAAACCTAGCAAAAATGTTAGTTTTGACAAACTCTGCAACAATTTTAGAATCATTAGTCCTGGTGGCTTTTGCTTCCACCCATTTCGACACATAATCAACCGCCAATAAAATATAAAGAAAACCTTTAGATGAAGGAAAAGGACCCATGAAATCAATGCCCCAAACATCAAATATTTCGACAACTATGATAGGGGTTAAGGGCATTTGATCTCTCTTACCTAAATTACCTGTTCTTTGGCAACGATCACATGAAGCACATGTTGTATAAGAGTCTTTGAATAACGTTGGCCAATAGAAACCGGCTTCCAACACCTTTCTAGCTGTTCTTTTCGGTCCAAAGTGTCCTCCACACGCCTCCTTGTGGCAAAAATTCAAGATGGATTGATGCTCTTCTTCTGGCACACAACGTCGAATGACTTGGTCCCCACATTGTCTCCACAAATATGGCGTATCCCATATGTAATGTCGAGCGTCCTTCTTGATTTTGATCCTTGTATGGTTCGGCATAGATGAAGGAAAATTCCTTGTCACAATGTAGTTCACCAAATCGGCATACCATGGTTCCTTAACTTCCATTCGAAACAGTTGTTCATCCGGGAATGATTCGGACATAGGAATGGTATCCTCCTCATGCACAATTCGGCTAAGATGGTCTGCTACAACATTCTCGCATCCTTTCTTATCCTTTATCTCAATGTCGAACTCCTGGAGTAGCAAGATCCATCGAATGAGCCTTGGCTTAGCATCCTTCTTTGTCAACAAATACCTTAAAGCTGCATGATCAGAATAAACAACAACTTTAGAATTCAAAAGATAAGATCGAAATTTTTCTAAAGCAAAAATAACAGCTAAAAGTTCTTTTTCAGTGGTAGTATAATTCAGCTGGGCATCGTTGAGTGTCCGTGACGCATAGTAAATGACGCAGGGCTTCTTGTCCTTGCGTTGGCCGAGCACAGCTCCCATTGCATAATCCGAAGCATCGCACATCAACTCAAATGGCAAATCCCAATCTGGTGGCGTCATGATAGGTGCAGTTGTTAACAATTCCTTCAATTGCACGAACGCATCCTCGCATTCCCTAGACCATGAAAACGGCACATCTTTCTGTAACAAGGAAGTAAGTGGTTTTGCCACCAAAGAAAAGTCCTTGATGAACCTCCTGTAAAAACCTGCATGGCCAAGAAACGAACGAACCTCTCTCACCGTTGAAGGTGAGGGTAAGTGATGCATAATATCTATCTTGGCTTTATCAACTTCTAATCCTTTAGCAGAAACAATATGACCTAAAACTATATCTTGATTTACCATGAAATGACATTTTTCCCAATTTAGTACAAGGTTAGTTTCTACACACCGGTTTAAAATCTTCTCTAAATTCTCTAAGCATGCATCGAAATTTTTGCCATATACACTAAAATCATCCATAAAAACTTCAATGATATTTTCTATATAATCAGAGAAAATAGAATACATACAACGTTGAAATGTACCTGGGGCGTTGCACAATCCAAAAGGCATTCGTCGATAAGCAAATGTACCAAAGGGACATGTAAACGTTGTTTTCTCTTGATCTTCCGGGTGTATCATGATCTGGTTGTATCCACTATATCCATCCAAGAAGCAGTAGAACTCGTGACCTGCTAATCTTTCCAACATCTGGTCCATAAACGGCAAAGGCATGTGATCCTTCCTGGTTGTGGCGTTTAGCCTTCTGTAATCAATACACATGCGATAACCTGTTACCAACCGTTGTGGCACTAGCTCATTCTTCTCATTCTCTACAACAGTCACGCCACTCTTCTTGGGCACAACCTGAACGGGTGAAATCCACTGACTATCCGAAATAGGATAGATTACACCGCAATCTAACAACTTAATCACCTCGTCCTTTACAACTTTCATCATTGGAGGATGCAAACGTCTCTGAGCCTCTCTGGTAGGTTTGGCGCCATCCTCAAGTAAGATTCTGTGAACACATTTTGTAGGGCTTATTCCCTTGATGTCTGCCAAAGTCCAGCCAATGGCAGCTGTGTTCTTCTTTAAAACTGCAACTAGCTTGTTCTCTTGTTGCTTTGTCAACGTTGATGACACAATAACTGGTAGAGTGTCATCTTCTCCAAGAAATACATACTTTAAGTGCTTTGGAAGAGCTTTTAGCTCTAACTCAGGGGCCTGTTCCACAGATGGTAACAACTTATTAGTGGAAATTGGAATTGACAAGGGAGTATACCTTTTGTAGATTGGTCGTGAGTCAAGCTCCCTCACAACTTCAAGTATGGACGGCTCCAAATTAATCAAAGCCTCCTCATCTCGCTCTCCAAACTTATCAAAACCGACCCCTTGCTCAATGGTTAATTGCTATGCTTGGTGTGTGGTCATTGCACAATGTGCAATGCCAAATCTATGTTCGGATCCGTACCTGGCATCACCAAGCATGTCGACATTCCTGCTGCCCCCAACAAGTTCATCCTCAATTTCAGCTCTTGGAAACTTCATGGAATTAAAAATATTGAAGCTGATCATCTCGCCATCAAATTCCATTGTTAGGTTGCCTCCAGCAACGTCGATGTTTGTTCTTGCAGTGCGCATGAAGGGTCGTCCCAACAACAGTTGTGTTGAGTTAGAAAGTGACTCCTCCATTTCCAAAATGTAGAAATCTGCAGGAAAGATTAGTTGATTCACCTGCACAAGAACATCTTCAACATACCCCATAGGGTATTTGTTAGAATGATCCGCCAATTGGATCACAACGTTATCAGTTTTCAAAGGTCCTAGATCTAAGGATGCATAAACATTATGGGACATGACATTAATCGAAGCTCCTAGATCTAGCATGACATTATCAAAACGTGTTGAACCAATAACACAAGGGATAGAAAAACTCCCTGGATCCTTCATTTTTGGCGGCATTTTCCTTTGGAGAACGGCAGACACCGTCTCACTCATCTTGACAACTTGTGTCTCCCTTGTGTGCCTTCTTGTTGTGCAAAGCTCCTTCAAGAACTTAGCATACTTTGGGATTTGTCGAATGCACTCCAACAAGGGAAGGTTCACATTCACCTTCCTAAAAACCTCCAACACTTCTTCGTCGGATTTATCCTTTCTATTCTTTGTGAACCTAGAAGGAAAAGGCAAACAAGAAGATTGATTAGTATTAACTAAATCACTAGGGTTCGAAATCATACCTTCCTTCTTTGAAGTTGCCGGATCTTTTTCAAGATCCCTTTTTTTCATTGCCTCCAAGTCTTCCTTGCTTGGCTCAGCTTCTTTGTTTCGCACGGTTTTTCCTTGATCTTGCCCATGTGTTTCGGCATTGGCATTATGCTCGGCATTCTCTTGCATTATGAGCTCGGCATCACCTTCTTCATCACTCATGTCCCACACTCCAAGTCCTTTTGTGGTTTTAGGCTTTGAAGGTGGTGACAACAAGGTTTTCCCACTTCTTGTGACAACAACTTGTGCTTGCTCGTTCTTGGGATTCTTGATGACACCTCCTGGCAACCTCCCTTGTTCATTGAATTTCCCCATAAAGTCCACAACTTGCCCCATTTGATTCTTTAATTCCATAATGTCTTTCGACGTCAAGGCAATGTCCTTGGTGTTGGTTTGAGTTGTGGCCAACAAAGATTGTGTCGAAGTGGCAATGTTCTTGAAGATTTCATCATAATTTTGCTGCCCACTCGGCTGTCCTCCTTGTTGGTAGGGTTGGTATGGCCTTGGCATGAAATTGCCTTGAGGCCGTGCCATGTAAGTACTTGGTTGCTGCCCTTGTGCGTTTGGTTGTGGATTCAGCACGTTGTTGTTGTTGCTCCAACGGAAGTTTGGATCGTTGGCTCTTGGATTGAAGTTTTGAAAACGTGTCTGACCTCCTGAACCTTGGACATTGCCGAACCCTCCTTGGTAACCCACGGCATTCACATCTTCAATGTATGAGTTCACCTGATTGCATTGCTCTGATGTATGTCCTTCTAAGCTGCACACACCACAAACTGACACATTCTTCTCCTTTGCTAATTTTGACACCATCAATGTCAACTTGTTCAAGTCTTCCTTCAACTCATGTATGGCACTTGACTCGTCATGATCACTTATCTTGTTGGCACGTCTTGTTGCAAATGAGCCGAATTGTTGATTGTTGGTTGCTCTCATCTCCAACAAGTTGCTTGCCTCTTCTCTACTTTTCTCCATAAGTGAGCCACCAGCTGCTGAATCTAAGAATTGTCTTTCCATAGGGCGCAGACCCTCATAAAAATACTGAAGCAGCAGGCCCTCACGGATGCCATGATTGGGGCATGACGCCACAAGTGCCTTGTACCTCTCATAATATGCATCGAAAGACTCATCCACATCCTGCTTAATTGAAGTGATCTCCTTTCGAATTTGTGTTACCCTTGACGATGGAAAATACTTAAGGAGAAACTCATTCATCATAGTAGCCCATGACGTGATCCGTCCAGCTGGCACTGCAAAGAACCACTCCCTAGCTTTATCCTCTAGTGAAAACGGAAATGATTTCATTTTCACAAGTTGTAAGTCAGCTCCTCTAGGGCACATGATGTCGCAACTAAACTCAAATTGTTGTAAGTGTCGGTTCGGATCTTCTCCACTTAACCCATGAAATCTCGGCAGTTGATGGAAGAAACCACCTCTTAATTCGAAGTCAGCTGTTTTTCCTGCTGCTACAGCTGGATAGGTGACATTGGCTGGCCTGACTCCTGTTCCATTAACTTGTCCATTTTCTTCTCTGAGTGAAGTCATTCTTAATTCAACTGAGTGTGGTGGTGATGAATTCGGTGTTGAGTGATGAGGTGTTGATGGTATGTTGATGGCAAGCTCCTCTTGGACACGTATAAGTCGGTTGTTGATGTCTCGTGTCCAAATGTCAGAACCGCTCATTCACCTACAAAACAGGATGGCACAATTGGCCAAGACCAAGTTAGTAAGTCATAAGGAATTTGAAAAACAAAACTAACTAAGAATTTTGAATAGGTTTCGGCATCTAAGATAAAATTAACATACTTAAATAACACACACACAAACATGACATATTAGAAACACATAACATATAAACTAACCATGGCATCACACAAAACTGTAACGAACATGAAAATTGGACAAAAACATATTCACACACACGGCAAACAATATGTTGAGCTCGGCATTCACACATACACACGGCAAACACTGACATTTATCAACAAGGCATAAGTATACACACGGCATTCATAGTTACATATAGACAAAAATCATGACAAAAACATAATGTGATGACGTCTCACCCTAAAATGTTTCTACTTGATTTTATTAACCCCTAATTTTTAAGGTACGTGGAGCAGGGAAGACCACTGTGCAATGGACTGATACAGCCCAAGGTAGTGTTATGCTTCGTCCGATATACCTCAAAAATTAAAGCCAAGTTAATTTGAAGTTCATGGCGTCATACATGTCTAAGTAAATTCTAGCGTTTAAAGTGTGGTGATGCTTCGGCCCAAGCATTTGGCTAGTTCGAGCGGATTCCGTGGTTTCAGAAGGCAAGTGTCAATGTCACGGGGGGCGAACCCCCTACAAGAACCAGGCAGGACTCGTTTGTGATCAAGGAGGCGGACCCCTATCGACCCCTTCACCGAGAAGAGTGGTCAGTCATGATCTTGAGATCCAATTGAACAAACCTGAATTCCATATCTATGACAGAACGGCCCCTTACTCAGCTAGGAACAAACTCGGGTCACTAGACCACTCGACAAGTGTTAATCAAAGCCGCCCTCAGCCTCATGAAATCCGCAAATAACATGAAGGGTTTAGGCTAAGATTAACAAATGCGGCTTCTCCCTACATGTTACACTTTAAAAACCACAATAAACTCCAACACATATGAAACAATCAACCTCCTAAATATTTACTAAGTTACAACCCATATGACACGAAAATATACACATAAATTCGGCACCTACACAAAAATATAAGAAAGAAATTGTTAGTCAAAAATTATGGCACAAAATATACAACTTTCACACCAAAGAATTCGGCACATACACAAATCTACAATGTACAAATTAACAATACACACAAATACATTAGAAACATATGTGTTTTACACACATAATTCGGCACCTACAAAAGAAAACAAAGTTAATTCACAAACATATACAACACAAAAATCCTTTTTAGCATCCCCGGCAACGGCGCCAAAAATTGACCTGTCATAACATGACCTGCAATTTAAAACCCTATCATTGTAGTAACTGTAAGTAGGGATCGTTCAAGCCGGGGACACTAGGGAAGGACTTATATTCTGCAAAACAAATCGTTAGTAACATTCACAAATATAATATAAACATACAAGTATAATTCTGTCACAACTATATAAGTATAAACATATATACAAAATATTATGGGGAATTCATATGAATTGGTTCGAAATATAAAGAAAATAAAACAGAAATATTTACATACATTGGTCAATCAATACTCAAGCACAAGATATAGCAAACACCGATTAGAGAACATATAAGTTTTATGAAAGATCAAGTTATTATGTTTATGTTATCACAGATGAAAATTAATTCCAACTATTTAGACTTCTCATGTAACTTAGAACTTACGACACGCATCATCCTAAGTTTATGTGTCATCCTGTTTAATGCTTACGACCCGCATCACATTAACACAAAATACATTTACCGTTCACGAGTCATTGGAGACATGATCCTAGGTATGTCGTCACTCATCCTATTCAACATGCAAATCTCTCACCCTACCATCCCTTGGCAGCAACTAGAATTGAGAGCCCGACCCGGTGAACTCAACCTAAAATACTACGGCGCATGAAACACCCCCCTAATAGCTAACTTGTGATCATTCAAATTAACCTAAGGTTCGATTATATGCTCGGGTGAAGATTAATCAATTCAACATCTACTAAACACAAACATAAACAACTTAAACTAAATCATAATCCTAACATGCAATCTAAGTCGTTACACAATAAACATATTCATGTGCAAATCACCAAGAAGAGTTCATAACATGCTTATCATGTAAAACCGAAAACCAAATTGCATATATATAATAACAAACTGTTTTTACACAGAAAATACATGCATAAACCATGGATTTATTCATCCTTAACCTACCTATATAGGTCGGCAAAGGGTGAAAAGAAGATCGGCGGAAGATGGGCAGTTGGCAGCAAGGGTTGGCGGCGGCGGCGGCTTGGTGTTTTTCTGTGTAAGGAGGGTTTTTGGTAGAGTTTGGCTATACTATGTTTTGAGCAATTGAAAGACACTTTTTCTACTGTATTACATGTGTATTTATAGAGACAAAACCCTAAGAGAACCTAATGAAAATTCGGCAGCCCCTTGTGTTCCAAACCGGGTAGGTTTCTCTTCTTTCCTTGTTGGAATTGTCTTCCTTCTCTTTTAATTTGCTGACTTGGAAAATACTTTAAAAACTTCTTTTTCTGATTTCATGGACTCTTCTTCATGTGTGTGGGTCGGCATTGGGCTCTCTTTTATGCTCATGGACTCCTAGGACAGCCGAAAAGGTTCCATAATCTCGGTAGACCGAGTTATCCTGTTTTGACCGGGATAACTTTCGTAGTTGTTATTTTCGGCTTCTCCTTGGTGATTTCTTCGATTCTTCTTCTTCTAAACAACTTCCCATATCATCATTAAGCTCTTCATTAATCATTTGGCATGCTTGGGAAGGATTTTGGTGAAGAAACACACTCACGAACTCGGTAGACAACTTCAGCAAATTCTGTCCTGTTTCCAGCAGACTGACCTCCGGCCATTGTTTCCGGCATAACTCCTTCCTCAGAACTTGGATTGCTGCGATTCCAAAAGATTTAGAAACTAGACATCCACAGCTTTCCATCCATATATGGCACGTTCCCTAGTTCCTCCTGGATCGTCCTAGGGAAATCTTTGAAGTTGAGTTATGGTTTCTGGAAATCCTCTGTTTTTTTTGTTCCGAATTCATGCTTTTGGCCTCTTGTCTTTCCATGCTTCTTTTGTGACCTTCCATAAGTCCGATCCTCACGATTCTTGTTTTGTTATGTCCATATACATGTCACCTACATATTCAAAAGATATAATCAAGTAGTGACAATGTATTGGTTTACAGAAACTTAAGAAAATCAAGAACACTTCCAAGTTCAGCTTTTAACGATATTGCACATACTTTATCTATTTTACACATGTTTTAGCCAATGTTCTACAATTAACCCCTTATGCTAAATAACTACTAATACTAACCAAATAATGGATAAACAAAGCATAAATGAGGGTAAAAACATGTTAAGAACGTAGCGTAAAATGCTCCTATCATTACTACAGAGACATTAGTGATTAGAGAAAATAAAATAAAACCTATATTCTATAAGAATAAAAAGCAAAAAAATTAGATCACCTCTTTGCCCTGTAGATTATGGCTAGGGGGTGTAGGTAGCGGAACACAACTGAGGGATGAAGGCTCCTCATATTGCTTCTTAGACCTCGGCTTCTTGTTCTTGCTTTCAAGCGTTTGTCCAGGCCGGTCTTCCTCTTTCCCGGACTAGCAATCGGAACCTCTGTCAATTCCTGAAATAGAAAAACTTTGAGTGTCTTGCCCACCAAGCACAACATGCAGCCCGGTTACCACAAGTCGAGAATCTTTTGAAATAAGATATAGACATATGGGACTACAAAATAAACATATGTTTCTATCAATTGTAACTAGGAGAGAAAGATCTAATATTTGAAAGAATTTGTATTATGATACCAGGCACACTGATAAAGTTGTCGTCTTGCTGGAATCCGAAGCAACATTCAAGCTATAAGCATCTATATATCTAAAAAAAGTCATTTGAATTGTAGATGGAAGATGGCGATCTCTCCTGAACCTTACAAATATTACCTAGGATTAATAGTATATATATTCACGTGATCGAGAAAAATATATGTTTAGAAAAGTTTAATCAAATGCGTACGTTTTGCAGCCAAGAAAATTGAATATAAGTTGGGTGAGCTGGTTCGATCACGGTTTCTATTTGAAATTAATAATATTCAAATTTTGGTCGATCGAGAAAGACGGTTGGTAAAATATAAGAGGGAAGGGCAGATGTTGAAAGAAAGATACGAGATGATGGAGTATGGTTGAGTTAATTAGGTGCACACATATATACACATGTGATGAAATTGACTCCATGTCACCTTTGATAGAAAAAATAAATAAATATAAATACATATATATATATATATGTATATATATATATATATATCCCTTTCAATTAGGGAACTTTTTTTGACATATATTAGGGATCGAAGTTTATACCAACTTTTTGATTACAAAATCGCATCTTCACCTTTTAATATGTAGTTCTATATGAGTAGATAACTTCTACAAAATCTCATCCAAATTAATAATCGTTAAGATACTTAAAACTACGAATTAAAAATGTAAAATATTTTGTTGTCTCTTAACTTCTTAACCTCTACAGTAATTGTATCAAACTTCTAATAGCGAGAGCGAGTGTTTCTCTCTGTATTAGAAGAGAGAAAACTTAGAAACCTTTAATGACTCGTCCGATGCCGTGTCCATGGGACGTCGTCGTCGAACGGGTGAAACGTCTTTGTGAACCCACCAGTGAGAGACAGCGGCTATGGGGTCAGACCAAGGTGTTGGGAATGACAACGTCTATTTCAGTGACGGGACGACAAGCAGAGGGGTTCCACATCCTTGTTCTTTTTGGAGCAAGGGAGATACGACGGGCGGTTTCAGAGGCACAACTGCGGTGGATCTTCGCAGAGGTTCTCTAAGGTTCGGGGTCAGGGGAAGTTGATGAGGGCTATGGGGATTGCTCATGGCTTTAGTCAAGTATCTGTCTTGAATCCAGATCCGAGACTCTTTGGCAGGCAAAGTTGGCAGATGATGAAGATCCAGTGCGGCCCCGAAATCTGATGGAAGTGGCGGCCTCCATCCGACAACACAAATGGGTCAGCCCAAACACGTTCTCCTTTGCACAGTTCTTGGGCCTTTGGGCCTTCCTTTAGCTTATGGACTCGATCTGGTGGAATTGTTATTTTATTTTTTTATGGAATAAGTTTTATATTTGTTTTAGTGTTTTGTTTTCAGTTTTATTTGATATAGATTTTGGATCTGGTTTTCAGATCTTCAATAAGTCCTTACTCTTTCGAGTTTGTTGGAAGTATGTCCTAGATTCAGGTAGAGTGTTGATTTTGGGTAGCTGGTTTGTTGTTACAAGAACCCAGAATTTTGTCGGTCATTGGTTGAGCATTTTATTAGTCTGTGTTGAAATTACAGGGAGATCCAGGTTGTGGAGATCCTGGGCAAGGAAATCCTGGGACAACGTACATGTCCTAGTAATTGCTACTCATATTGGTCAAGTTAACTCAACCAGTTTTCCAATTCGACACTCATTGGGTTTATTGACATGTCTGTCTCTCAGGTTCGAGAGAATATGTAGTTTGAAGCTAGTGAAATTTGATAGTAATTGTAATCCCTTGTTAGGTACTGTGATTTTTTTTGTAATTGCAGTTTTATTGAATGAAATTTCGTTTGATGAAAAAAAAATTACGAATTAAAAGTTAAAGCATGAACGGTTCAGCTTTGACAAATTTGATCCGTCAATTGATTTCAGTTAGTTTTTAAGGATCACCAAATTTGATGAAATTTTTCAGAAATGATCTACATATATACATCTAAATATTGAATGGTAGAGATGTTGATATGTGATCAAAAAGTTTGTGTAATCTTCAATCCCTCATATATATGTAAAAAAAATAGATCCCTTAGTGGAATGGTGCTATATATGTATAACACGTTTAGTGTATAATGTAATAGAATGATTAATGGGTAATTAAATTCATGTGTACTTTGGATTCTTGGGTTTTCATGTGTACTTTGATTTTTCAAGCTTAAGAGTTTTCTCGAGATCTTAATTAATTAGTTAAATATAAATTACAAGCATTTAATTAATTGGTTGTTGACCCCCTTTTTATTTTTACAATTTTTGTTCGTTTTCTACTTATATAGAGTTAGAAGTTTAGAACTAAGGTAATTATACCATGAAAAAAATAACATCATGAAATATATACATTGGAATATTATACACAATAAAACTCTTATCAATATTAGATGAGTACACATTGATTTTATAAAAAATAAATATAAAATTTCTTCAAGAATTTAGGATAAATTTCTCTATTCTAAGTTTTTTTTTTTTGTGAAATCTCGATCCCGTCTAGGTACCAAACGGGATCATTATGTGCGGGAAAAATTTTTAAAACTACAACCCCTTCCCATCCCGATAATATATTTGTGGTTATTTTTCGTTCATGAGTAATTGCATGTTGTGCCAAAAATGCAAGTACTCACAGTAGAGATTTTTAATAACCTAAACCTACACCAATCATACATATTAGATTATTAAGGTCTAAGATGTTTGGTCTTAATCCTATGTGGCATGTAATGTCACATTGACACATCATCAGTTTAAAAAATAATCTCATGTCATTGTAATGTAAAAATACAATTTTATCTTTCACAAATCATTTTAGTTTCATTTTATATCGAAGTAATTTAGTTACCTTAATGAACTCTATTAAATTTAGTTCCTATTACACAGTAAAATATTATAATAAATCATCTGATTGTAGGGGCACAATTACGATTATATAAATTTCTTTCCAACTTTGTGAATAAAAATTCAATTTTAAACTTTTTGATTCATCATTCTTTTTCAGTTTATACAATTAATATAGATACATATAAATAGAAGTATCATATTAATATAAATATTGTATATTGATCAGAATAGATAAATATATTCATCGAATAAATACATATATTCATCGAATAAATATATAAATATATACATATATTCATCAAAATTTAAATATAAAATACGTAATAATAATAAATAAATAAACCTCTAATCGAATCCTCTTTTGAATGAATTATATATATGAACTTTTTTTCCTGAGCAATATGTGTATATTTATTTTTCTTTGAAAAAGTTATATATATATATATATATATATATATATATATTTAAATAAATTCATATTTTCAAACCAGTATAATTTGAAGTGTATATATATATATATATACATCTCGTATTATATATTTAGTGTTTTAATTTAAGCATGAAAGAAAATGGCTTTGAAAAATAATTTAATATAGAATAAAGATAAAAATAAAAAATAATCTAGATTATTGGTTTTACGAAGGTTGAGATTGTATTTTTATTTAAGAATGACACGACATGTTTTTGTTAATTAATGATGTGTTTATGTGACATGTCGTATCACATATGATTAATACCACAAATCTTAAGCTTTAATAAAGTCTAAAATCTTTTTTCTATTATTAGATAAGTGCCTAATTAAGAACAAGGATTCCGCGAACTCTACGAATTAACGAACCCTAATTAATCACCTACCCGAAAATGTAAAGTTATGAGTCAAGAGACAAAAGACAAGAAAAATTAGGTCGTAATTGTACGATCTATTAATCGATCGCATTGCATGATTAGTTGGACCTCATACATTTTTTTAGTTGGACCTCATGCATTAATATGAAACACAGAAGGCTTAAAACAACGAGATGGTTATGCATGCATTACGACTTAGGATTAGTTTTTCCCTAAATCGCAGTATAAGTATTACTGCTTTTCGATCGATCTGTTATTCTTTTCTTCGAAAAAGAAAAATCAAAGGAAACCAAGCACAGAAACTATTAGTCTGACTTTCAGGTAGACGTCGATTTTACTTCATTCTCATATAAACTCCACCAGCTAGAGCAGAAACTAAACCTGATCATTAGCTCACTCTCACTGACTGATTCATATTTGTAATTGCAGATTTGAAGAATTGATGATGATGACTAACCCTACAGCTTTGTTTAATCAGGATGGGCAGACTATATATATAGTATTAATATACACAGAGGGTCATAGATAGAAAAAAGATTTCTCGTACGTAAGCAGATTAGTCGTATACATATATATCTAATCGAGTACCAAATTATTGATTCAATCGTATATAACTAATTTCATGAATCATCGAGATCCATATATACATGGGCGGATCTATGTACAAGGCTCTATAGGTTCAAGCCTTACAAATTTTCAGTTTACCTTAACATGTATTTGTTCTACAATGCATGAATAAGTCTATTGTAGTTTGAGTTGGTTAAATCATTTGCTTCAAACTTGGTTCACCTGGGTTTGAGACTTGCTTTATCCAATATGTTTTTTCATTTTTCCTTCTCTCTCTGTTTTATTTTCCTTTTCTTCTTTTTTTTCTTACAAACTTGTCCTATTTTCTATGGGTTATTAGCATTTCTTTTTTTTCCTTCTTGTTTTTTTTCCCATTTTTCTTTTATCTCTCTATTGTTCATCATTTTGATCAGAAAGCAAAATCTTTCTTGGTAACAAAATTGACAAAAACAAAATTAGTTACTCTAATTAATTAGCCCAGACCAACTTTCATTCCTAGATCCGCTATTGTGTGTGTGTGTGTGTATATATATATATATATATATATATATATATATATATATATATATATAAAAATTCATAGCAGTTTTCTGATAATTACTTCATATCAGTGAGTTAGGCGTAATAGGAGTCTGGAGTTCCAATTATTAATAGAAGCTGCTGCGATCTCCTTCTCGATCTGGGTCTAACCATATTTCCATGACGTGAAAGTTAGACGTTGAAAGTACAAAGTACATCTAGCGATCTCAACCCTAAGTCAAAGCGTCCACAATCAAAGACAACGGCGAGTTCATATTATAACCCGAACAAGTTGGAACACCTATGCACGTCAATAGAAACCGTATCAAATCGATCATACTTTAGCTTAGCTTAATCAAACATTATTGAATTGTTCATCTGCAAGCTGGATGCCCAAATTATTGATCTCTTTGTTGCGATTCTTAGGCACTTAACAAAACCCTCTAGATTATTGAACTAGCTGCAATATATAGCACTTCAAGTTCTCCATATTATGACTAAAAGATCGAGCGCATGTTTTGTATTTAACTTACAGAAACCCTGGTTCAAATCCAGGTAGTTAACCATATCATGTAC
This sequence comes from Comarum palustre, assembly GCA_951800085.1. Lineage (NCBI taxonomy): Eukaryota > Viridiplantae > Streptophyta > Magnoliopsida > Rosales > Rosaceae > Comarum > Comarum palustre. Next base: position 3,057,261 of record OX637586.1, on the reverse strand, counting down.
AATAAGTGTATATCCTGCGATGCTAATTTATATCACACACATACAGGAAAAGAAAATAGAGATGAAATGGACCATGCTTTTATTTGTCATATTATGGATAGCAATGCAGACATCGTTCATATATATATGATACAGTAAAATTGACGGGAGGAAATGTAGCAATATATTTACAACTTCCGACCAAAATATGCAATATATTTAGCCTGTTTTAATGATGTTCCCGATTGTGGATGACGTACGTACCTTATAATCTTTCCCTTTTTCTGCTGTTTTTAAGAAAACGCAGTAGTCAGTGTCCTCAGCCTCTTCCATCACAAACAGAAGACAGAAAACAAAACGAACAATGAATCCAGGTTGAGATTAATGCCAGATTAACTCCTGTAAGTTGTATTGGTAATCACAATTTGCCACATAATTAACTCTTAATTAGATACTTGAAGCATATATCTACAGGCATATACATGTTTATTTATAACATGTGAAACATGCATGTTCCTCCAGTCCAATCCAGAGCAAGTTTTATATGTAGTAGTTACATGCACAGATTGATGAATATCAACTCTCATCGATCAAGTGGCCAAAGAAAAATAAATTAGAGGGAAGGAGCTAGTCAACTGGAACTCTCTGTCTTACCTTCGCCATTTGACAGGTAGAAGAAGCTCTCACATACATCACCATCAATCCCTAATGGAGGAGAAAAGTAGTTAGCGAGTTTTAAAAATTTCCCATATAAAGAACAAGTGCTATTATAAGAAGTAATTAAGGATATGCAGCTCCATTTCTGCATATTAAAATTACCCTTTAGCATTTTTTTACCCCTTAGCATTTTGCAACTGCATTGCTTCAAATATTTGATCTTGTAATTTACAGCACACTTATAACTTGTAGATCAAAAAGGGTAGCAAGACTGCAAGAATGTGTTTGTATAAATCTCGTCGTCAGTTTAGAATCATATAGAAGTGATTTAGAGCAAGAGTAGGTTCATGCATGTGGTTCGCAGATTACTAAAAGCTTCATTTCAAAAATATACAAAGTTTTTCAGAGAAATAATTACAGAGAATGGGTCGAATTCTAGCAGCTCCCACACGTAAAACTCACTGGCTCCTATAAAACCCCAAGCAAATGACACCATTCTAATTATTTCAATCTCTCTCACCATTGCAAATACCAACTACATTTCCCTTCTCTTCTCTTCTCTCCCTCTCTGCAAACTGTTGTAGTCCTGCAATGGACGCCGCAACAGCAACAGCAGCGGCCTCAACGATCAAAACAGTTCACGCATTTTCGCCTTCTACTACATCCCGTAAAATCTTGGCATTGCCTACTACCCGACCCCAAACACTTTCTCTTTACAGATCTTTCCACACTCAACAATTCAAAAGCCGTTCGTTTACAAGATGCTCTACAAAGCCCGGAATCGACAGCAACAACGCGACCAACACAAACAAGTCCCTCGGGCTAGAGTCGAGTTCCCCTGCACAGCATCTGACGACTTCTCCTCCCAACCAAACCCTCACATCGACTTGGTCAACGGGTCTAGTCTTTGATCTGGGACACAAATCCTCGTGGGACAGTTCCGAAATCGGATCTCCCGTCGTGAAAAGGTTCGTTGGCGACAATGAAGAGCGGTGGTACATGTGGTACCACGGTAGGTCGTCCGATCCGAACAACAGCTCCATCGGCCTCGCGGTTTCGAGTAATGGGATTCATTGGGCGAGAGGAGCCGAACATGTCATGTCGTGTGGTGAGGACGAGGGTTTGGTCATGAGCTGCTCGAACAATTGGTGGGCGTTTGACACAAAGAGCATTAAGCCTTCCGAGATGGTCATCATGTCGAGTCCGATGTACAGCGCAGTGTACTGGCTTTACTATACCGGGTACAGCTCCGAGAAGGTGGACTGTTCTAACTATCCTGTTGGTCAGTATCCAGTGGACGCGCTCAAATCCCTGCCGGGACTGGCTTGCAGCCAGGACGGGCGAAACTGGGCCAGAATCGAAGGGGATTATCACAGCGGTGCCTTGCTCGATGTAGGGTCCAAAAACGATTGGGATTCTTTGTTCATTGCAAAACCTCAAGTGGTTGTGCATGGCAGCGATGACATGAGAATGTTCTATCATTCGTTTGATGCAGAAAATGGCCACTTTGCCATTGGAATGGCGAGATCCCGGGACGGAATAAGATGGGTGAAGTTGGGGAAAAATATAGGGGGAGGGGCAAGGGGGTCTTTTGACGAGCTTGGTGTGAAAAATGCTTGTGTGGTTAGGAACAGGAAAGAAGGGAACTACCTAATGGCTTATGAGGGTGTGAGGGCAGATGGGAAGATAAGTATTGGTCTCGCTGTATCTCCCGATGGGCTTAACGAGTGGACGAGGGTACAAGGCGTACCGGTTCTTAGCCCATCAGGAGATGATGCATGGGACAACAAAGGAGTAGGCTCGCCGAGGTTGGTACAGATGGAAGGGAATGCAGATATGTGGAGATTGTATTATGTGGGTGTCGGAGAAGATGGAAGGACAGGAATTGGGATGGCAATTTCGGAAGGCAGTAACGTGAGAACCTTCAGAAGGTGGGCAGGGTTTCAATCGTGAACTCTCATGTAACTAGTAATTACATAGCACTGTATAGAATTACTGGTGTATTATGGTATGTATTCAACAAATTAAAGTATTAATCCAGAGTAATTGCATTGGATGGAAGTCATGGAACTGTTTTCCAATCCAGATCGTTACTATAATTGGACATGGGAATCGTTTCTTACATTTTTATCATACATGTTCAAATAAACCATTCCACATCTCTACACTACCAGGATCAGTAATTTAGTTGACGAAAAATTTTTGTCGGCTAAGTACAAAATTTCGTCGGTTAAGTACAAAATTTCGTCGGTTAAAGTCTTAGCCGACGAAACGTCATCGGCTAAAAAGTCGTCGGGAAAAAGACGTCGGCCAAGACTTTAGCCGACTAAATTACTATTCATCGTCGGCTAAAGTCATTTATTTAACCGACGACAAATTTTTGGTCGCTTAAATTTTGGACTTTAGCCGACGAAATTTTATTAAAATTCGTTGGCTATATCTATTATTTTTATTTATTTATTTATTTAACTTTAGCCGACGAATTTTATTAAGACTTGGATTGAGGACCATAAACATCGTTGAGGACCATCGTTAAGACCATAAACATCGTTGAGGACCATCGACAATTTCATAAACATCGTTGAGGACCATCTGTAAGACTTGGATTGTGTCTATATACACAGTATCATGCACGAACGGAATGACTTTGCCTCTAGAGCAGTTCTGTTGATTGTCGACTTCATTGTTGTGCTCCTCATGAGATTTACCACAAATTAACAAATCAATTTTTTCTGACATGACCAGAGAAAATAGTTCGCCACTAGATTGCTCAAAAACCAATTCAACCTCTTTGGCGTGAGTATCTTCGTCAGCTTTAGATTCTACTTATTGGGATTGTAAAACCTCTTGGTTAGTATTACAAATATCATGATTTGGTTCATCTTGCAGCTTTGTTGTCTTCTCATTGGCTGCTTTAATTTCTTGGTTAGGCTGATCTACAGAAGCATTTATCTGATCCGCGGTTGCATTGATTTTATCAATTTGCTCAATGGTAGCCTTCAATTTATGTTTCAACTCGTCGTCCATGTTTAACATACTACAGCTAGATGAACTGGTAATCATCCGAAACGCGAAATCGTTTCTTCTACAAACCTGGCACGTTAGGTCCCACTGGGCGTGCCAAATGTTCGACGTGAAAATGGATTTTCTTCGAACAACCAGTGTTGAGTCGTGCCAGTACCTATAGGTCAGGTACAACCTTGATCTTGATGTTTGTTCGCCTTCTAACTTCTCTTCAAACAACTGTCGTACGGGCACTGGTCAGGCCGGCACTTAGGTTCTTCACAGACCTAGCTGAAGAGCAACTAGGATTTTTCTCCTCCTCTTGCGAAGTGGACGTTTCCTACTCAGACCGGTGTGATTGAGCAGAGCTAAAAATCAGGATTGCTGGGCGTTCGCTAAAGAGTTCCTTGACAAATTGTGGATATTTGCTAAGGTTATTCACCGTAACAATTGTTTTGCGGGTATTCGCCTACGGATAGGGCTTTATGAAGCGGTGGCGGACTGTTCGCTCACGGATAAGGCTTGGTGAGTAGAAGCGGGAACTGCTGACTGGTCGGGCTTTGGTAAATAGCGATGGAGAATGCCTACGGATAGGGCTTTGGTGGACAAAAAGACCCGAGGAATCTTTTTGGTAGAGGTGCTCCGGAGAGGTTTTTTTGCAGTGTGCAAAAGTTGTATTGATTGATTGAGATGTAGATTGATTCCTCAATGTCCTATACATTGACCCCTTTATATAGTGAACACTAGGGTTGTTCTTTCTTGCGGATCAAGACATATCAAATCTTCTTCGGATCTTTGGAGGATTCCTTAAACAACTGCAAAACCTAGCTTGTCAAACATGACTTCAAATGGAAAGAGAATTTTTACAATTACTTAGACCGCAAGAATCGGTCCAATAGGCTCGAGAAGTCATCATTCGACAAAAAATATTATTTTAACCCAAACAATAATATACTTTTCAATAAATTTCCGCACCAAAAGCTGCAATTGATGAGAAGACCGTATGAAGTGTGGAGAACCAAGGACTTCATGGCACTTTCTGCTGTCTCGTTTAAGGGCTTTTTTCTACATAAGCCTATCCATGTAATTGTCTCCAGCCAAGTATGGTCAGAATTTCTCAAATATTGGAAGACGCTTGTTAAGGAGACTGTAGGTCCTTTTCGTCGTCGTTATCAAAAATAGAGCGTATTGGTCCGTATCCGCCGTTCAAACTTTGGTTGAATCTCACAACGTACTATACACAGGTATAATGCACGGCATGGAACTTTTGGTGTCATAGAACCTTATGCCATGCTGGCCTTGCTCTTTCAATTTAATTTATGGCAATAGATCTAGCTAGTTGCGAGCACAATATCTGAAATTGACCACATACCTGCACATGAAGTTTCACCAAAGCATGACTGTTGTAAGGTTAGGGCTTCAATAAACGTAAGTGCTAGGGGCCTAGGGTTTCAGTGCAAATTGGAGGTTGATTAGGGTAGACATGCAGGCGATTGCATCTAAATATGGATAGTCCTTACGACATTAGTGGATTGAGATTTAAGTGTGAATTTGGTGTGGGAATTTTGATTAAAACATGAACCCGCATTTATCGAGTATTTTATTTTTATTTTTAGGATAGTATTTGAGTATTCCTTTTCATCGATTATCATGAAAGGAATACATCTATAGAGAAACATTACATGAAGGAGTTTTAGTGCATGGGTTCATCAAACCTAACTAAGATTAAGAAAATTACCACTTCATGTAAACAATAGAAAATTTCATGAAAGTCCACTTTTGAAAAATTTCTTCCTCATGAGTCCATCTAATATTTTTTGTACAAGCAAGTCCACTTTCTTGTTCAAATTTATCACCTAAATTTTCTTTTTTACCTAAAATATCCTTATTGCCTTTAAAATTGAATTCATTATCAGAATCACACAAAACTTTCATCTCTCTCTCTCTCTCCGAGCTCCATGAGATCCCAACGTCGGCCACGCCGTGGCGGAGGCTTCAGCATCTCCTCCGTCTGCCTAGATTTGATCGTCACTGTCCTCGTCAAGCTCACCATTTCAGAACATCGTCATTTCGAATCGACACTGACTAACATATGAAGAAGAAGCTCTATCTCTCACGGTCCGTCTCCATCTGTGTCATCAAATCATCAAGTTCTCTCTCTCTCTTTTCTGTATATCAATAAGCTTCAATTTTGCAGATTCGTTGAGAAGACACTTCGCATTCTAGAATCGATTCTGGTCTCCAAGGATGTCAAATCCTCCATGGAAGTCCGATTTCGCTAGAGGCAGTTCATGAGATCTGAATCCATCTCGGTTATCCCCAAAATCTCTGAGAAAAACGTCACTGAGAAGCTTCTTGTTCTCGAATTTATCATCCGCACCTTCGCGCTCATCAATGATGTTGAGGTATCTCTCCTCTCAACTTATCATGATTTCGTTGTTTTCAAGAAATCAAAAATTGAAATTTCCAGGATTAGATTCTTCGAATTTGATTTTTTCTATGTTGATTATGTGTATCTGATTAGGTAATGCATGTGGATCGGTTCGATAACTATAGTTGTTCATAAACTCTCAGATAAGAAACTACAAGATTGTAATTGTCCAGAAAAGTAGCTTTCTATAATTGTGATATATAGTATCTTTCTACTACGACGGTAGTATTTTTATGTGCTTATGATAGTATCTATACATACTCGTGTTAATTGGTACAAATTGATCACATTGGTGTTGGAGTTTCAAATTTATGGCATTAGTGTTAAAGTTCAAAGTCTTTGATGGCTAAGCCTATATGTGAGACCACGTACATTTTAACTGTGGTTAATGACGAGTTACTGAGGTTTAAGTCGCACTCGGTAACTTCACGGGTGAACGACCACGTTTATTTTTGAGTTTTTTCAAAGTTCTTCAAATTCCTCATTTAAAGACTCGGTGTTGTAGTACATGTCGACACGAGTCTTCCGGTATTTTCAGAATATTTTTCAGAGCTTCGGTTCATTTTCTGTGAATTTTCAAAGTTTTCGGTAACTTTTAATTATCAATCCGGTAAAAAAATTACCATTTTAACATTTTACTTTTTAACTTCTTTTAATCTGGGCCGTTCATTTTTGATTCCACATGATCTGGGCCGTCCATTCTTATATTTAAGGAGGAGACCCGTTGACTCGGGTCATACCTCCTACTCGGCCCCGAACTCGAGCTCCCCTGAGTTCTCTGCAAATCCGGCGAGACTCCGTTGTTCGGCCACCACTGGCCGGCGCACCACCACCAGCTTCTTCCCCTCCTTCTCCTTGTCCTAACTGTGTCCTCAGATCGTGCGGACGTCCACCGAGGGAGGAGATCGAGCGCCACTGTTCTTGGCGGTCAACGGCCTGAATCCGGAGATCCAGGCGACAGAAAGACGCGTGACTGGTATGGTTGTGCTCCCCTCTTCTCCTCCTTCCTTTCTATGTTCTTAAACCCTTGATTCGAGCCTTAAACCTGAAGTCCCCAATTCACAGTTTTTCTGGGTTTTCGACGGCGAGTCGCCAGAGGGCCGGTTCCCGAGTTCAGGCGAGTTCCTTGAACTTCTAGTGACCTTGTTCTTCGCCCCCTAACATCTAGTAAGCTTCTCTCTCTCTTAACACGAAATTGTTGTAGTGGTCTCTTTTCTGGGTTTTTGGTGTTCTTCGACCAATTGCTGAGCTTTTGAGCTTGTTTGTGTGTTTTGATGTTGCTGAGGTTCTGGAGTTAATGAGGAAGGGAGAAAAAAATGGGTGAAGGACTGAGAAAAAGCCATTGTGACACTCTGCTGGGTGCAGAGGTCACCCTAGGCAGAGAGAGAGAGATGAGAGGAGGTAAGGAACTCTTTCTCGGCTTTGAATTTGGTATTGGATTTGTTGCTGTTGTTGGTGATTTGATCTGATGTTGTTGTTGTTTTGTGTTGTTTGATTGTTTGTAAGTCGATAACTTGGAAATGAAAAAAACGGGGAAACTCTGGCGAAATTCCGGCAAGTTGCCGGAATCCGGCAATGATTCCGACGAGACAGTGAAATCGACAGAAATGCCAAAGAGATAGTCATCGACTCCCTTTAAAGTGCATTGTTTCCATTTAGTTGGGCTAAAGGTCGTAATCGAAAATTTACGTAAGGAAACATACTAAAACGGAAACCAACCATAATTGGGAACTTTCTATTTTAAGAAAATTTCCATTTTTGAAAACCTACTAATTTGGAGAACTTTCCATTTTGGGAAAGTTTCCATTAAGAGAAAGTTTTCATTTTGGGAAAGTTTCATTTTCTGAAAAACGGTTTAATACAAAATTGAAGTTCAACGAAGTTAGACACAATTTGGTTAAATTGGTAAAGTGTTGAATTGTTATCGGAAAATGATAACTGAAATTTTAAGAAATGTCAAGTTAACTGTTTTAAGTAAAAATTGGCGTTTCACGTAAATCGATGTATCGACTCTTGGTAAGTAAATTGGTTAATGTGACACGTTGGGTGTCCATAGTAATTTAACGAATTATTATGTGACACCCTAACGTTAGTTTAAAATTATAAAGGGAAGTTCAGAAGTTAAGTCGGATTTCCGGTAAATGAACAAAGAGTCGATAACCGGAAAATAAAGTCTAAAAAGGTTAAAGAGTTAAAAAAGAAATTGGTTGGTCAACTTAGTCAATGTGGTCATTCTTGGTCAAACTAGGAATATGAGGTCATTTAGACTGTTATTGTATCTTGGTTGCTAATCTACTCTATTCTGCAGTGATTCATTGGATGAGGTAGCTTACGCGGTGACTTCGGTTCACCGAGACAGTTTCTGGAAACTTGGATCTTACGTGATGAACGGTTATTCCAGGTAGGGAAGCTAAACCCCCTTTGGTAGTGGTTTTGTATATATGTGAAAGTGCATGATTTTGTATGCTCATGGTCGATGCCTCAGGAAAGTTTTCTTTATATATGAGATAATTGATTTTTGATTGGGCCAAGAAAACCCGAGGCTAGACGTAAATGATTTTTATATGATATGATATGTTGAGCACCGTTGTCATGATTTCCGATGCGTGACCTGTGAGTGACATGACCTAGTATATAGCACTCCCACGGTGTCGATAACCGTGAACCTCCGGAGGGCAATGCCTTGTTTATTTTAATTATCCCACTTACGCTCGTCTCGTACAGAGTTAAGCGAGACGTAAGTGCGGTGTGTTGTTACGAGAGATTTGTTAGGCATTAGCAGTAAATGGACACTCTCGATACTATTCATCTTCAGATGCATAGGTACTTGGTCCCGGTTTGCTATATAGACAACCCCGGGATTCGGTCACAGAGATTCGTGAAGCCCTGCAGGCTGTATTGTTCATTGAGCGCTCTGGCCCCCGTTTTAGCATATTGTACTATTTTCCCGAAAGATATAAAATGATGATTTAGTGTGCCAAGGATTTTCTAAATGGTTTTATTAAGAGCTCAAATCTATACGTATATATATATATATGTGGTTTTATGCTTTTCAAACCTATCATTGGTAGGCCTATATGTGAGCACGCGAAGACGACGCTCACCCCTACAACAGGTTGTTTGCAAGTATTGTGTACTGTGACGGGATAGATAGAGAGAGCTGTGCGTGTGGAGCCTCATTCCTTCCTCGATTTTTGGTCTGAGTTGTACTCACATTTACTGTATTATCCTTCGGATCGTTTACCAGAGCTTTTTACATAAACAGTAAATGTGTCATCCTGAGTTATTGATCATGTTTTATATTTTCATTGTTGTCGCTAAAGTTTTTAATTGACCCTTTATTTTGACCACCTTCTGTTTAATTGGAAAACCTCTGATGAACGTTTTAAGAAATTATTTGGTGTCACTCTAGTTAAAGTTTAATTTTATTTTACTTACTAAAAAGCCTACGACTTTAGGTTAATAAGTTGTTGGCACGTCATTCGAACGTGTTGGCTTCTTATTGGCTTAAATTCGTGACCATTGTAGTTTTCCCTCTCGGGACGCTACACAATAAGACTTAGCACATTTAGAGATTGTGTTTGTTGTTTTCTGTTAATAAAGTTCTAGTCTATAGAAATTAGGATATGTTTTGAATTATTTTCATCATGTTATTTAGATTAGTTTATGTTGTTCTTTTTTGATATGGAGAGAGCTGGATTTCAAATCCAAGACAAGTTTCTCAAGGGACAGATTGATGGAGAACTAGTGGACATTTTGGGGATCACTTACGAACTCGAATTCTCAGAATACATGCAGAATAGGCCTTATGAAATTCGTATGCATATTGTCAATCATTTATGACATGTATGATGTATATGGATTTATGAATTAGCTTGAGCTCTTTACAGATGCAATAACTTAGTAAGTTGTTTATCAACTAATTAAAGACTAATGTAATTATATATGTTCTAGTTTAATTTTCAACACATGGTATATTTTGACATATTGAGTAGATTTTTTATTATTTGATAGTGTCTTTTATTATGCTTCATATTATTTTTGTTGACGACAATAGCAAGTGCTGTTGCTGGCGGTAATATGTTTTGTTGTTGTCGGGTATTAGCTTTTCTTCATGGTGATAGTAGTTTTTCTTCACAGTGGTAGTAGTTTTTCTTCACAATGGTAGTAAGCTTTCCTTTGTTGGTGGTGGTAGTAACTTTTGGTGTTAGTAGCTTTTGAAGCTGGTGATACTAACTTTTGTAGTTTGTGGTAGTAGCTTTTAGTGCCAGTGGTAGTAAGTTTTAGTCCTTGTAGTAGTAGGCAGTAGCTTTTAGAGCCACTGGTAGTAGCTTTTGGTTTTTGTAGTAGTAGTTTTTGTTGCTGATGATAATAGCCTTTGTTGCCTACGGTAGTATCTTTTGTTGTCAGCAGTAGTAACTTATGTTACCGGCGGTAGTAGCTTTTTATTGTCGTCAGAATACTCATTGAAGGTCGGCCGGAGACTTTTCATAGAAGAAATGATATTTTGTAAATATAAAGAGAAATAATATATTTTTTAGTTGGATGCTCGTCTGTAATTTTGTTAAACTTCAATACCTAATATAAAACTCTATTTAAGCTCAGGTGGACTTATGTGAACAAAAATGTTTAGGTAGACCTCCGTGAGAAAAATGTCTCAAAGAAAACTTCTGTGTAATTGCTCCTATAAAGAACTACTAGCCAATCCAAAACCAATTTCCATCAATAAGAGTCCTATAAGAATATGGAAATCATTCCTAGCTAAATGGGTTGGCCCACAATATTTGGAAGTCCAATACAAGCATCCCCGGGGCTATGTAACTAGTTATCCAGGTTATCAAATTAATCTGCAGTGCCCAATCTGTACAAAAATAGGGAGAACAGGTGACCTAATTTTAGTAGGAAACAACTTGTGTATAAATCTTAAAAGAACTCTCAAGCACACTATAAATCTCTTCTAAGCCTATTTCTTATGCTAAACATCTTGGTAAATTAATCAATTTCCCACAGGAGACTTGTGTAGTTTTGTTTCTCTTCATCACTTAATTTCACCGGCTAGCTAGCTAGCGTCGATGCTCAACTTTTGCGGGTATATATTCTGTATATATGGTTCATCATAGCATGATCATCCCAGCATTCTTATGAGCAGGACTTAATTATTTTCTTTTTTCTACCAGAAGTTAAAGTAGCAAGTTTTGCTTTTCTGTTGTTCTCTATTATTCGAAAGTAGAAACTCAGATCGACAAACTAAAAAGCCAGAAATTTGTTAAGTTGCATCGATCCGACAATTCGACTCGACTAGTTTGCATCACATTGATTGAAGGAGGAAACGAACAGTGACTAAGTGGTAGAGCCAGAATTATAGACTTACTGGGCACAATTTAAAAATCTCTAAACAAAATTTGTATATGTTCAAATGATGTTACGAGGAGCATCTGTAACATATTTTTTATTATTTAAATTGAATGAACTTAAGAAAATGAGGAATTTATCAACAACATCTATTTTTGTGAATACATACACTACCAGAAAAAAGACTTTAACCGAAGAAAAAAATTCCTCGGCCTGTTAAACTTTTTCTTCGGCTAAAGTATCGTCGGGAAAAGGTCGTCGGCTATACTTTAGCCGACCAAAATATTGACATTCGTCGGCTAAAGTCCACATTTTAGCCAACGAATAAATTTTTCATCTCCTAAAATTTGGATTTTAGCCGACGAATTTTTGGACTTTAACCGACAAATATTTAGACTTTAGCCGACGAAGAAATTTTTCGTCACCTAAAGTTTAAATTTTGTCGCCTAAAGTTTGATTTCGTCGGCTAAAGTTTATTTTGAACGATTGCTTTTTCTTCTTCTTCTTCTTCTTTTTCGTTTTTCGTTTTTTCGTGTTTGGAGGAAGAGTAGCCGCAGTGTTTGGTGGTGTTTGGAGGAGGAGGTGCCGCGGTGGAGGAGGAGGAGCCGCGGTGGAGGAGGAGGAGTCGTAGAAGGAGAAGGAGGAGGAGTTGTCGCCGAAAGAGGAACCGAAGGAGGAGAAGGAGAATGAGGAGAGGGTAGAGAGATGAAGAAGATGATGGAGAAAGAGAAAGATATAGAAAAATTTAAAATTTTTAGAGGAAATTTTGAAGGTACTTTAGCCGACGAGCATATTGAATTTCGTCAGCTAAAGTTAAAATTTCGGGGTTTGAATTTTGAGGGTACTTTAGCCGACGAATTTTAATTTTTCTTCAGCTAAAGTTAAATAAACAAATTAAATAAATAACTTTAGCCGACAAAATTATATACTTTCGTCGGCTAAAATACCCTCAAATTTTCAAAATTCCCGGTAAAATTTTTGACAATAGCCGATGAAAATATATTATTTCGTCGGCTAAAGTCCTTTGAAATAGAAATTTTAATTAACTTTAGCCGACGAATTTTAATAAATTTCGTCGGCTATAGTTATTTATTTATTTAACTTTAGCCGACGAATTACCCTAATTTTGTCGGCTAAAACCCTAAACCTTAAACCCTATACGTAGAAGCTTCAAACGAAAAAAAATCATGAAATAAGATATGACCGGAATGGTGAAATACGTCTACGGTTGAAAAATCACGTAATTTCGGTAAAGTCTCGGTGTCGATAGTTGCGGTCAACGCAATTTTCCATTCTTTCTCTCTAGAGGTACCCTTATGTCGAATGGTTATTTTTCATAAAAATTTTATACCACTGGTTGCGTCTCATCGATTTGAAACTATTTTCAGTTGAAGGTCCGGGCAAAATACGTAATTAGACGGTTAAATGACCATTTCTGTGCGTTAAGGGGTTTGACTTACGGGATTGACCGTTAGGATCGAGCCCTTAACGTTATCGGATCAAGTTAAATTTTTAACTATAGACATATTTCGACATAATGATCATATCGGACGGTCGGATTTTCGTTTCTCAAGTTTGATCATCGGAATCACAACATGTCTACTAATGTTGTATAACTTAGATGGGCAGTTGCATCTCATCATGGTTAAAGTTTGTTGTGTTAAATGTTCGACCAAAATACCTCATATAGATGTAGATATGGGTGTTTTCATATGTTTAGTGTTTAGAAAAACGTCATTTTGAAGTCTTAAATGAACTCGGATGGCCAAAAAGACAATATATCATAGCATAAGCTATGAGTTTGACTCGTACGCCCGTTCCGCTTCCAGATTGGTATCATAATAGTCAATCGGACATCAAAATATCCCTAGTGTAATTTTATAACTAAAATGTACTTTAGCCGATGAAATACCCTAATTTCGTCGGTTAAACTTTTCAAATTTCGTCGGTTAAAGTTTACTGACTATAGCCGATGAAAAATTACTTTCGCCAACAATTTTTTTTTTCGTCGGCCTGTTTTTGGTCATTTCATCGACTAAAGTCTTTTTTCTGGTAGTGATATATCAGGTGAAAGTGTTATTATAATAGATAGAGTAATATTTAAAAAGTCGATGAAAAGAAAAGAATAGTGTAATTTAAGGTTAGAAGTTAACTTAACTTAAGGTTAAACAAAATAAAAAAAAACTGAAGGAAAAAATATGAAAATTGAAAAATGCTGCTAAGAATATTCAAACCCTAACCCTTCAGGGTATACAAGGGCGTAGCTAGGGAGGGGGCAATGGGGTCAATTGTCCCCTCGTAATTTTAAGAAAAAAGTAATTACTCTTAATTTGTATCGGATATTAAATTAAATAAAATATAAATTGACCATTCTCCTTTAAGAAATCTTTGATCCGTATTTAATATTCTTTAATAATAATGAAATGAAATAAAAATTTATACTATTTTAAATACTTAATCCAATTAATACAAACCTTGTCAAGGGTTTCTTACCTTATTGATCTTTACTAATATGTAATTTAATGCTTTGAATTCTATTTTTAATTTTTTAATTTTTTTATAAATAAGCTAAATGGAAACAACACATTGATGTTTACCAAACACTGAAGTACATTATGTCTCAAAAATAATATATTGAAATTTTGAAAATCTGAAGTTTATTGAAGATGAATTAATGGTTTGTTCAAGAGCGCGTTTTCATTTTGAATTAGTCTAAAGAACATTGTTGAAATTAAGTTTGTGTCCTTTTTTAAGCAAAATCGTGTTGTTGCTAAAGAGTAACCGAATATCATTTAATTTTTTCGTTAATCAGATTTGACCCTTCTAAGTGAGATATCTGATTACATCATTGAACATATAAGTGATCACCAGCGTGGCACATCCTATACATAAGCTTATCTAATTACATGAAAAATTTTAAACAAAAAAAATGAGTAGGGTACAGGCCCCACTGGGCCTCTTAGTAGCTCGGCCGTCGATTGAGTGTGTTATAAAATCCAGTACGTATGCATGTAAGTATGAACCAGTATTTACTTTAATGAGATAAATAGCTAGCGAATTAGATATTCAATATGTTTATGTCCCATAAATGAATGTCCCCATAAGTATCCAACACAAAAAAGAATTTGAATGTCCAATTGCTCTAACTCCCATAACCATAGATTCAAGTAATTTTGTTGGTCATCGACACAACAAAATTGAGAATCAATTTTTTCACGGTGAGTTCAAGTCCTTGCTAAATTTAACGAATTAATGGAAAGATATGGAGTAGCTAGTGCATGTGTATAACTATATATAGCTTTTCTCTATGATTGGATTGCTTACCAATATAATGCAAAAGCTTCTCTACGACCTACATGATCAAAAGTAAGTCTGATGGTGGTTGGAAGGTTGTTGTAGATATGGAGCAGTTTTTAAGGACTATAGAGGGAAGTTTATGGGTGTCTTTTCTTGTAATCTGAACACTCTTAACTCTGTAGAAACAGAGATCATGACTCTTATTAAAGGTATTGAGTTAGCTTTTGTAATTTTATTTTTTCTTCAATAAATTTCATAGGTTAAGTTTGGCATCTACCTCTCTTAGCCTGTGATTTCAGCCAAAAAAATACATGATCAAAAGTACGTAGCTCACCGTTATATAATTGGCAGCTAACTTTGATTGTAAGAGACTAATTAGTTAGCAAACAATATGAAGGGAAACAACTTGTTATTTAGAATTAGCTAGCCAATGATCCGTATTCGACTTAATATGCTGCTCGATCTAGCTAATGGTAACCCTTAATTATTAAGAGTCACACCACCATCCTAACGTACACTAGACTAATTAAGCTAGCTAGCTCTATCTTAAACACTACTTGATTAAAACATAGGCGACCCGGATGGTGAAGCATTCACCAAGTTGAGTATACTGTCCCAGTAGCTCCTGTTCTCCTCAACGTGGTTGCCGCTACGCCCACAGCTTCCATCGCCGCCAGTATCAGAGATCTCCCCAGCAGTCATGTTCTGCTCATCTGAGTTGTAAACCAACATGCCCGAGGTGGCTGCTCCACCGCAGAAACCCTCCATGATATTCAAAAACGAGTCAGTAGCAGCCGGCAGCATGACGTTGTTCACGTCATCGTTTTCACCACTTGACCTAATCATACCGTCGTCAGTGAACCACGGTGTACATGCATCCGTACCACCAGTGTATGCATGAAGGTCTTGCAGCACCATCGTGTGGTGCAGCTCTTGTTTGAAGTCAGGTAGTTGTTTGTTGGCGTTAAGAGACTGCATTGCATATGCGGCGTTGTTGTACGCAGCCGGGAAGTTCAACGTGGACGTCGGAGACTCGAGGTCGTCCATGGCCATCATCAAGTTCATACCCGAAAAAATCGTGTTACTACTACCACCGTTGTTGTCTCGGATTATTGGCTTTGACGTCCACGCCCCTTGCCAGGATTTGAGCACATCCAGACACGGCAGCGCTGATGTGGCGGCAGCGGCTTTGCTCATGTGAAGTCCGTGAGTTTGGGTGGAGGGGCTGTTGTTGAGGAGCTGATGGTGCTGCAGCTGGAGAGGGTGGTTAATCATGATGAGGTTCTTGGATTCTCTGACCAGCCTGGCCTCGGCCTCGAGCCTAGCGCTCTCCCACTGAGCCATGTGGCTTAGGTTGGCAGCGTCCTTGGGGTGGCCGCTGCCGGACCCGCAGGCTTCGTGGTGCTTGGGCTTGTGTGTCACCGGATCGATGCCCATCTTGGTCAGTCTTTTCTTGAGGTGGGTGTTCCAGTAGTTCTTGATCTCGTTATCTGTCCTTTTGGGTAAGTGATTTGCAATAGCTGACCACCTGATGATCGGTAAGTAAGTAACAACCAACTTAATTTTGGGTTATGAATTAGTTAATCGATACTACGGGTTTTAATCAAGTCAATTACCTATTTCCCAGAAGAGCATGGAGTTGAATGATGGTTTGCTCTTCCTGCAAACTAAACTTTCCTCTTTTGATATCAGGTCTCAGGTAGTTAGTCCACCTAAGCCGACAACTCTTCCCACATCTTTGGAGCCCTATAAACAAAAAGCACAAGAGTTTACGAAGTTACAATTAAACTAGCTACGACTCCTACAAGTAAACCAGTCGATGGATAATCATGAGTACTTAGTTACCTGCTTTAGCCGGCAAAGCGCGCCAGCTTCCATAGCCGTATTCCTGGATGTAAGACAACAGCTTCTGATCTTCCTCCGGCGTCCATGGTCCTTTTTTCAAGCCCACCTTCTCGCAACATGGAGACCTCCCCATTTCGGGTTCAGATTCTATGGCTACCCTAACTAGCTAGTTAGCTCAGATTAAGTACGAGTATTGGGGCTGACACACTCCCACACCCACTCAATCAAGCACGAGTTTTATATATCCAGCTATAGATAGTAAGATGGATATCGATGAATCGATGTGGGGAAACCTGAGAAGGTGAGGCCAACATATATACAGAAGCCTGTCTACAATAGTACAGTCCGTAGCCAAATGCCAACAGGATGATGACCAATATGCCCTTGTCTTTCTCTAAATGCACACCCTGTCAAACATTATCATTCTTCTTCCTATCCGGCCATCTTGCTCAATCAGGATGGATGGCAAAACCGTACCCTCCATGATAATTCAAAAAACTTAGTATTCATGAATTATTTACACATGTTCTATATATCAGATCAAATAAAACAAAATAAAATAAGAAAACCATTTTCGGGGTGCCATTTTTTTACCGTGGTGCATACGATGACGAGTGGAATTGAATGGGTTGTTGTGCAGTCATGATTTTACCATGACATGTCATGTAAAAGAGGATCGAACTTATCAAATCAGCAGCTGCCAATTAAATTCTTAGCCTGTGGAATCCAACTAAAATTGTACATTCATTGTAACAGTGAATCTGTATATGTAACAGGAAATGAATTATTATATGAGCCCTGTTAATATGGACCGTTCCAATATCTCATACTAACAATTGTATGCTACTATACACGTTAATATACGGAGTCATTTTAATGAGGATTTTTATATTAAAGACTTTTCGGTTTATGGTTAAAAGACTCATTTTTGATGATATTTTGGCATTTCAACTTTTTTCGTTTTTAGGTTTGTATGAGTAGATAATTTTTAAAAAATTTCAGTCAAATTGGTGATCGTTAAGGTAACAAACTTGACTAAATTAACGAACCAATCAAATATGTCAAACATTTCAATATAGCTGAAAATTTGTAGAAATGATTTACTCATAAATATCTATAAACTCAACGGTCAAAATTGTTAGGAATATAGGGATATATATTATAGAAGGGTATTTCTGTCTTTTCATTAGTCAATACTCCTATATGTAGGAAGTGTTGTATTATGTGGATTAACTTGGAAATATTCACTATGTAGTCTCTAAAGCTTTCTCGCTCTTTTACTATTTTCTGCATTTTCTTTACAATAAATCATGAATTTTAGCATGGTATCAGAGCAGGTTACCCACGTACACGTGTGAAGCCCAAAGACCACACGAACTCTACGACCACCCAAGTTGTTGTCCACGTGTTAGGCTTAAAGATTCGCCACACATGTAGAAGCATGTTGAGATATATATATATATATATATATATATATATATATATATATATATATATATCCCACATTAGGAATATGAGACCTTGTCTGAAGTGGGATAAACTGAATAGTCCTCAACTTAAGGCTTCTCCTTACAACTTCCGGCTAATATACATGCATATCTCGCTCTCGATCTAGCTTTTGTTTGTAGTTACTGAGATAAATCCTCCCATCAAATGTATTGAGGTTTCCAGAATAAGCTGGCCATCGTGTGTGAATATCTTACGTTAGGAGTGGCTGATCTAAGTAGTTTGGGTTTGCTGTTGTTCAGTTAGCTAGATGCTGAGAGTTTTTGCTAACTTACAAATTCTTGAAGGAGTTTTCTGATTGAATGGTTACTATATATAGTTATTAATTTGCCACCAACAAATAAGAAGAAATTAATGGTTCACTGTAACGTTTTGGTTCATAGCTAATTATTATACATCTAGTTCTTTGCTTTTGTGAACTCGATAAACTCACATTGTACGTAGAGTGGGCTCAAGCTACTAGCTCCCCTGACTCAAAATTAAGATGGAAGTTAAACTAGGTTAATAAGCATTACTACATTGTACCCACAGTGATATACAATATAGTCATGGAAAAATGGAAGATATATATCGATGGTTGTTTACTGCTTCTTTTTGTTCCTTTCTTCGACTTTCAGAACAGTAGAGGGATTTAGCTTTCCAATGGAACGTAACGAATCTAAGAAAGCTTTTAGACATGGACAGAGATATAGCTAGGGTTGATCTGTAGCTATGGTGCATCACCGATCATTAGGTATTCTAAATGCTAATGCTACGATTGCTACCGAGTCACTGACTCACTGATGATAATGAAACGTGTAAAATATTTCGTAAACAGAACTCACCATTAAGTTCCAGAATGCTCAATATCAGTCAGGAATGTAAACTCATTTAACCTTGTCATAAAAGATAGTGATTATGATCTACCATCAATCATCTAAAATACAGTAAAAATTTATGGGACACTGCTACCGCAACAGATCAGTAAGTTTGAGTAATCATTATTGTTGGCGCTGTTTACCATTCGGGTCATTCAATTCGTTTGCCGTAATATTTTTTACAGTGCAAATAATTGTCAGCATTCAGCTTGATCGTACGTACATTAATTTGATTTCATCCATTCGTTTCCCAGATTATTATGCTCTCAAGTCTCAACAATCATATAACATGACGAGGATGTGATCGAGGTTGTACACATTTTCACTTTTTCACAGCACAAGTACAACAACTGACCAACTGTTTCTTTACACTGATGCTCTCAAGCATGGTGAAACTTTTTCCAGAAGGAAAAAAATCCCAGAAGAAGATACACTGCTCTAGCCTGTAAATTGTGTTCAATCATCATGAACTGATGAGTAATAAAGGTGAGAACGTACAGACAAGTTAGATGATGAAGGAATTCATCACGTGTGATTGTTAGATCTATGATGATGATGCTGATGATAAGACGTTACTCCGGCCAGTAAGTACTGGGGCTGGTGGTGAAATAAATTTCACGTGTATGCATGACTCTCTCTTTCCTTTTCCTTTCCCACAGAGCAGTGCAACTTCAATACCTCCGGCCAAGCAGAGACTCTTAAACGTAAATTTATTTCTCTCCTATTTTTGGCGGTTGAGACAAAATATTGCTGCTGCTGCTGCATGTGCAATTGGATCCAGTATATTACCACTGATCGATGATCAGTTGTTATTGAATATCATTGCTAGCTAACAGCAACGTTTACTTCTCTGATTCGTATAATGATACGTACTCAGAACTCTGTTGGTAGTAATTGAAGTTACCTTATATATAACGTGTAGTTTATTTTCCTCTCATAAATTATAAAAGATCCATGAACTCGATTATTCGCTGTCCTGAACTCCGAGCTCTGTTCTTCTCTATTATTCGCTGTCCTTAACCATAGGCTGGCTGGCTTGGAGTTATAAATTGAAGAACTGGGGACTGGTACGCGTTAGGGTTCTTTGTCTTTTAATTTAGTGATTATACATATACGATATATGTATGGTGGCAAGCAGAGACGGAGCCAGGATTGTGAAATTCTCTAGGCTAAATTATATCGTATGAAAAAAGTAATATTTTCTGTTTATTTTATAATTAAATATTTCTATATATATATATATATCTATAAATTACTAATAATTTTCAAATTTGAAACTCAATCGGTCTATTGTTATTAGATCGAGATTCTTTTAGGAAGATAAAAATTAACATTTTTTTTCAAAAAATTAGCATTTTGAGATAATTAATACATGAATCAAACATTTTCCTATGAATTTTGGCTGGGCTATTTACTAACTTATTTCTTGATTGACAAAATGGACACATGTAAAAATGTGATTGGTCAAAAATCTCTATGGGCTATAGCCCAGAGAACCTTGTACTAAGATCCGTCCCTGGTGGCAAGCTTTGCACAAAGAGGGCAGGTGAACTGTAGGGTCCTCTAGGGCACCTCAACGTACCCCATATCTTTATTTTTTTCAATTTTTATATTATATATATTGAATAAGTTAATATGTTATTCAATTACAAATTAAAATGTGTAATTTTACAAAAATTAAATTTATCATGCTTACTACCAAGATCAGCACTTTAGCCGACGAAAAATTTTCATCGGCCTGTTAGCCAAACTCGTCAGCTAAGATCTTAGCCGACGAGTTGTCGTCGGCTATGACTTTAGCCGACGAAATAAAAGTGGTCGTCGGCTATAGTTTAACACTTAGCCGACGACTTATTTTTCTATTTTTCGTCGGCTAAAGTAAGACTAAAGCCGACGAAATAAATTTTCGTCGGCCTTAACCATTGACTTTGGCCAACGAAATATAAATATTTTGTCGGCCAAAGTATTTAATAAAAAAATTTAAAAATAACTATACCCGACGAAATGTACTATTGAAAAAAAAATATAGCCGACGAATTATAGTATATTTTGTCAGCTAAATACTTCTATACCGGACGAATTAAGCCATATTTCGTCGGCTAAACCTTGAAAAAAAAATTAAAAATACTATAACCGACGAATTATGATAAATTTCGTCTGCTATAGTACTTTTTATACTAAAAAACCAACAAAATTTCTAAATTACCATTCAAGCAAGCTGTAAATTACACAAACAATTTCATATAATAACCAACAACACCATCAAAAGTGGTCTAAACGTTTTTCATTAAATTATTTATAAATTGTTCATAAACCCATAAAACTATATAAAATCTATATCATCTAAATCTATATCTGCGTCAGGAGGAGGTTGCTGTTGAGGAGGTTGTGGCGGCTGAGATACGGGAATAGACGGAGCAAGAAGTCCCTAAAGCTGGGCAGCTATAAAATCTTGCATGTATTGGAACATCTGCTACTGCTGCTGTGCATGGTTGGTGGCATATAGTGCCGCATTATACTCCTGTAAAGCGGCAATATAGGTTGTCTGGGCGACTTGCTGTTCGCGTAGCATTTGAATTTCCGCCTCTAGCCGAATCGTTCTGCTGCTGGTCGAGGCTGCCTTTTTTTGGAATCCGAAAGTGGTCTTCAGTACCCTCTCGCCCTTCTTTCCTAGACCCCGACAGTAGAAGTTATTTCCTCGCGGTGGGAATGATGTGCCCATGATCCTCGCCCCAACCCTGAGATCCGAAGTGTCGATCCGAGACATGGCTTCTGACATGTCTTCCTCCTGCGTGTCTGGCCATGTCTCCCTCACTATAGCAGTCATCACCTCGTCAGTAGCCTGCCTCACCTTCGCCTAATTGGATAGGAAAAAATAATTAATTAACATTATGAAATATATATATATATATATATATATATAATTTAAAAAATTTGAAAACGTAAAACGACTTACAATATTCTCCTGGGCGTCAGGATATGCCTTCTCGTACGTATAGACGTACCGGTTGACTTCATGATGTTCTCTAGCCACCTCGTCCATCAACGATGCGAACGATCTAGAACCGACATAATGGTTCCTTGTGTTGCGTTGCCAGTTCTGAGCGTTCGCCCGGGAAACGGCCTACAAAGGAAAAAAAATATTAGTAAACTATTTTAAAATGTACTAATTAATAACAATATAAGAATTTTTTTTAATTACCTGTTTATGAGGGTTGTTGAATTCTGAAATCAGAAGCCAACGCCACTCGTACTCCCTGAACTGAAATTCAATAGAGGTACCAGAACGTGTGTTCCCATGCGTAGTCCATTGGGTCCTCAACTCGTTCTTCCACTCCTTGTACCTACAGATACCACAAAAAAAATTATAAATATTATTAATTACATATATAATTTTGTTTTTTCATTAACTTTCCAATGTACCTTCCTCCATGCACAACGTCCGCCCAGGTGTTCCTCAGATGCTGGGAACGTCAAACCACACCTGCATTAAAACGTTTATTAGTTTAGTTTTTCATAAATCAACAATATAATACATAATATTAATTGTGAATTTTTTAAACTTACCGACATTACGTTTTGAACCATGTCCTTAACCTCCTTTGGGACCTCGCCCCAGTCAGACCACAACATAGGGACTCTATCCCCTAATGAGCGCTTCCACGCGGCAGGAGTACATCCTCGTCTTCCCGCCCGATACTACGTTGTCATCCCCGTCAGTATCGATGACGATTCTTTCCTTAGTACTCACAGTCTTCTCAAGAGTCTTTCTTGTGACGGGGTCTCTCTTCCTTGTCGGCTTGGCTCCGACAGTGCCTATCATAAATTGATTATTAATAAATTTTTCTTATTATGACATTATAAGAAAACATATTATTTATATTTCATTACCTGAGGGCGTTGGGGCGGACACGACGGATTCCGACTCTGTCGCCGATGATGATACCCTCGCAGAAATAAGATCCTTACCAAAAGGCACAAACTGGTACGCCGCTGATGGGGTCACCTGCGGGGGCAGTGGATAAATCAGCGCCCCTAAGTCATCGACTGCCGGTATCAACCGCGGAAGGTAGAGAAAAGGCGGCAGCATCTGTACCCCAGATGACCCACCCTCAGAATCAGTAGGGCCCGGAGTTGGTGTCCTGTGTATCTTAGGCATACGTGGTGCAGACACCTCCACCAGAGTCGGAGGCCACAACTGCTTCGAGGAGTGAGGGACGCTCGGTTGTCTGGAGGAATGGGTGGTGCCCGGCTGTCTCTGCGTCGGCTCCAGAAGAGACACACGTCAGGCAGTCATGGGCCCCTAAAACGACGCTTGAGGGTTGATAGACGTTCCCTCAGACGATTCAGACATTTGACCCTTTGAACCCTTAGTTGATCTAAACAAGCCTTTCATTCTATTTAAAATTTTTATTTATTAAATTATATGAATTTTTAAATTTAATTGTAATTTTAAATATTTTAATTAACACATGTTATCAATATATTAATTATCTTCATCAATATATTAAGTAACCAATTATATGCAAACAATATATACATCAATTAAACTAGTATATGCAAACAAATATTTTTTATCATTTAATATATTTAAACTATATATTAATTTGCAGCAATATATTCAAATTTGCAGCAATATATATACAAAAATTTCAAAATATTATTAATTATTCAAAATATATACAAGGGTTTCAAATATGCAATTTAAAACATTATATATATACACATATACGTACTTATATATAGCTCTACAAACTAATTTTGGACAGATTACGACGACACCCAACAATTTCGACAACACCCAAACTTTTTCTTCAGTTTTTTTTTTCAAATGAGTTGATGTCTAGATCTGGAAATATAAGGACTTTTAGCCGACGAAAAAATTATTTTAGCCGACGAAAAAACATTTCGTCGGCTAAA
This sequence comes from Comarum palustre, assembly GCA_951800085.1. Lineage (NCBI taxonomy): Eukaryota > Viridiplantae > Streptophyta > Magnoliopsida > Rosales > Rosaceae > Comarum > Comarum palustre. The sequence goes on along the minus strand of OX637586.1, from coordinate 3,033,414 downwards.
AATCCACTTTAGCCGATGAAAAATTAACTTAGCCGACGAATTTTTGTTTCGTCGGCTAAAGTGGACGTTAACCGAGGAAAAAAAATTTCGTCAGCCTGTTTTTTTCGTCAACTATAGTGTTTAAGCTGGTAGTACGTGCATTCTTTTTTGATATATAACATTGTCGAAATTCATGTTACAAATATTGTCAAACAATAAATAGCATTTAAGTGAACTTCAATTATAACATATGACAACACTTACTGTAGTTATTATAATTGAGTAGTTAAAGATGTAGACAAATTTGATTCCCTATAAACATAAGTAAAGAAAGAAGCATTCAAACCTACTGACTTACGCTTAATATCTTCAACAATTAACTTAGCTTAATGTCACGTCCCGTTTTCGGGAGTGTCTCTTGTGGGCGATGCTGGTGGGGTTGCACTCCAGGCCACGGAGTGTAGGAGCATATGTGCTGTCCCTTCGGAGTTCAGGCAGGCCGACCCGGTTAAGTTTGGGGAGCTTGTCGCTAGTCGAGGACTTGACGCTTAAGAGGGGACTAGGCCATCCCTACACAAACTGGTCGGGGTCTGGAGCCGATCCCCTGATGAGCCCAAGGCAGGGCGAAACCAGTATGCTGCCCCGATGGATAAGGCTGGCTCCTAGGTGGGGGAGCGCCGTATGGACCAAATGTGGTGGCCGAATGGCTAGGTCCGTGACAATTGGTATCAGAGCCGTCCTGGCATCATTGTCCGTTGTCGCCGAGCGCTCACACGTGCCGTCGTGTCCCCGAGTGGATGGGGGATCCCGTGGTAGAGGGGTCGAGTAGGCAGGGTTCCTCGAGATGGTGAGGACCAGATGTGTCAGTTGCTGCCGAGCGCTCGCACGTGTCGTCGTGTCCCCGAGTGGATGGGGGAATCCCGTGGGAGAGGGGTCGAGTGGGCAGGGTTTGGACAGTCTGGCGCGGAAGTATGTTGGGCGATCCTTGGGAAACTCCTTTCGTCGCTCGGGCATCGTAGTGCGAGTAGAAGTAAGTGCTGCGGGTGCCGTGTACGAGGACGTACACCATGTTGGGTGGGGGAGGATGTCACGTCCCGTTTTCGGGAGTGTCTCTTGTGGGCGATGCTGGTGGGGTTGCACTCCAGGCCACGGAGTGTAGGAGCATATGTGCTGTCCCTTCGGAGTTCAGGCAGGCCGACCCGGTTAAGTTTGGGGAGCTTGTCGCTAGTCGAGGACTTGACGCTGAAGAGGGGACTAGGCCATCCCTACACAAACTGGTCGGGGTCTGGAGCCGATCCCCTGATGAGCCCAAGGCAGGGCGAAACCAGTATGCTGCCCCGATAGATAAGGCTGGCTCCTAGGTGGGGGAGCGTCGCATGGACCAAATGTGGTGACTGAATGGCTAGGTCCGTGACATTAAGGCAATTTGATTTGGAAGCCAACACCAACTTAAGACGATCTGATTCAAACACTACAGGGAATAGCTACAAAGCCTTAGTCGTATCACAGGCAATCCAACTAGCCATAGCCTCTACCAACTCTGGAGAAGTAACATGATCCACATTACCACAAAATCCACCAACTATCACTGATTGAGCATCCTGAAAAAACACACCAATGCCCCATTTATGGAGTGCCATATCAAAAGCATTGTCGAAATTTACCTTTAGCTAGCCTTGTGGAGGTGGCACCCACTGTCTGAACTGTCGTCTCTCACATTGTTTTTTCTTCCAACAACTACGCATTAGGGTCACTTTAGTACGCACCTCATAAAAAAGTTGGGAGGAAGACTTACTCTTCCCACAAACGTAGATTACATTCCTTCCAAACTGCTCACACAAAACTAATAGTAAAGAAAAATTATCCTTACTTAGCAACTCCAAACAGATAGCAAGAAAATCAATCGATGTCATACGTTGCACTATACACTGAAGTGTGCATCTTAACTCAGGAAACAATTTCAGCAAATCTCTAGTGAACCAACAATCCCAGTAGACATGTTCAATAGACTCATCAACTTCATTACAAAAGAATCAACCATCCATAAGGAATATCTATTTAGAGTGTAGAGTTGAAATTGTAGGGAGAATAGAAGATGCAGCACACCAAATGTGTATCTTAACCTTAACAGGGACAACTGAAAACCACATACCCTTCCACCAAGGAACATTACCAACTAAACTCCGAACTCGAGGGAGAATCATGCACTAATTGTCTAGCCAACTGATATGCAGATCTAGTAATAAATCTACCCTTCGGATCATAATGCCAAATCAACTTATCAGTAACCGAACATCGTCTAAGGGGCATGACAAGAATCAACTCCACAGTGGTCTGCTCAAAGTGTTCAACAACTCTACCAACATCCAAGTACGATCAGCCGTAATAAAATCACTAACCTTATTAAAGTTTCCAACAACATGATTCAAAGGTCTGAAGTCTCTAGGTCTTGGAGCCAAGGGTCTTCCCACGCATGCATAAGTCTACCATCCCATCCCTAACTTTCCACCTTGTACCATTCACTAGTAAATCTCTAGCCTCAAAAATACTTTTCCAACAAGCTGAAGGTGAGGAAGGAGTACGAGCTGACCAAAAAAGTACCTTGCTTTATACAGGTGCCCAATGAGAGAGGACGGGTGCTTAATCAATCGGCATCCCTATTTAGCTATCAAAGCTAAATTGTGTGCATACGGATCCCAGAACCCCATACCTCCTTCCTTTTTAGGTTTACAGAGCCTCACCCAAGACATCCAATGAATCTTCATGTTCTCAGCATTGCTTACCCACTAGAACTTCGCACACATCTGATGAAGTGTATTACAAAAAGAATTAGGCAAGAGATAACAACGCATAGAATAAGAAGGAAGAGCTTGCATTGAGTCATAACTCTGATTAATATATCTTTACTAGCACCACTCAGGAGTTTCTCTTGCCACCCCTCCAACTTCTTACTCAGTTGTTCTTTAATATAAGCAAAAGTTTTGGTCTTATTACGCCCCACCACAATAGACAAGCCTAAATACTTATCATGCTTCTCCACAATACTTACACATAAAGTCTCAGACAAGGAAAGTCATTCATCCTTGAAAACTGCCTTACTGAAAACAATGTTACTCTTTGTAAAATTCAACTATTGTCCTGAAGCTGCCTCATAATCCTTTAGAATCGATTTAATAGTCAAACACTCCCCCACAGTAGCTTTGCCGAAAAGCAAACTATCATCAGCAAAAGACAAATGACAAATCATATGTGTCCCCTCACAAACACAAGCCCCTGTAACAAACCCTCAGAAGCTCTCTTATCTAACAATGTGGAGAAAACCTAAACACATAGCAGGAACATATAAGGTGACAGCGAATCACCCTGTCTGAGACCCTTGTAAGGTACAATAGAACCACACTGCTTGCCATTGATCAGAAATGAGTACCTGACAATAGACACACACTGCATAATGATATTAACCCAGCAAGCCAAGAAACCAAGCCGTAATAATACTGCTTTTAAGAATGACTACTCCATATGATCATATGGCTTACTCATATCCAATTTCAATGACATCACGCCCTCTGAACTATCAATATTAATGAAATGGGACACCTCATTAGCTACTAAAGAGTTATGTTTGATTAACCGCCCTGGAATGATTGCACTTTGGCAACAAGGAGAGATAATCTCTGATAGATAGGTCAAGCCAATCGTTTTTGGCAAACACCCAATCAAATCAACCGAATAAATCTGAAGGTTCTCATGGTAACCTTCAATGGAGATCGGGGTTTCGGTATTGGAGTAGCAAGGCTTTGCGCTGGATGATGACATTCACATCAGGTCGAGATCGACCCAGTAGATCAAGACTAAAGGAAGATTGGCTATATTTACAGATGGAGTGCAGATCTTTGATCAGACCTCAACTAAGACCAATTTTGTCTTTAATTTTCTTTGGGTATTCCAGATTTGCGATAGAACAAGCCAAGATTGGTGGTGCTATGGTATCCCGCTGCTTCTTGGTTTTATAGGTCAAACAAAGGGGGGTGTCAAGATTGACTGTCAACCACGACGGTGCTGTGAGACGGCGACGTTCATGGCTGCGGTTCGCACAAATTTGGAGTTTGGTGCCCAAAACAAAGCCTAAAGTTTGTGGGCCAAGTCAAAGGCCCAAATTAATTAGAAGGATATCTAATGTTGTTGGTTCTTGTTATTGGGTCCTTATGTGGATCCAACAAATGGACCCTAACACTTTAGGGTTCCCTCTATATGAGATCCAGGAGATCTTGATTATATTATTGCATTTCTGAATTAGTATCGAAATATAACTATTATGCGAAGCATGAAGTGAAAAAGGAATGCAACACGGGATATTGCATTGTGGATAATACCAGAACATCTTGTCTGCCCATAAATGGTAAGGGATGGGTCCATCATGTATACTCTGGATTTGTGTTCGTAAACTATATCTCGCATTTCTCTATTACTTGTATAATGCTCCAGCATGTCATCTGGATGTGTTTTGATACTTTTGTATTTAACTCACAACATTGAGTGATCATTTCAATTTTAATAAAAAAATTATGATAAAAATGACATATATGCCTACTATAATATACAGGACTCTCATCGAAAACATATTATTATATACGACTTGGTGAGGAAGGTGGTGGGTGGGACTGTAGGAGCAAAACCGGCCCTGGGCTAAGGCCAATCAAGCACCAACTTAGGTCCCCTAAATGTAAGGACCCCAAAAAATATTATATAACCCCTAATATATGAATGTAAAAAATAAAAAAAAATCTACAAAAATATGAAATAGTAGAAATTTTTAAGGGGTAAATACCTCTCATGGTACCTGATGTATAATCAATTAGACAAATAGGTACCTGATGTTTAAAAGATGACAATTTGGTATCTCAAGTTTTGTTCAGTTGGATAATTTGATGTTTCCATAAACTTTTCAGTTAAATATGAGGGTAAAATAGATATTTAGGTCCTATTTATCAATATACACATAAAAAAAATTTGTTATGTGGATTCATGTGTATTAGATCTGAATATATATTAGACAGTTTGATAACGAAGTATCAAACTGTCTAATTAAGCATAACTTGAGATATCTAAGTGTCAGTTTTTAAACATCAGGTACCTAATTGTCCTATTGGTGATACATTAAGAACCATATGAGGTATTTACCTATTTTAAGTCTCTTGCTTTAATAAGCTTGTAGAAAATTGTTAGAATTGAAAATGAGTTTGTTCGTTTAAATATTAATATGAAATGGTAGATCATTGCAATTTTATGGTTCAGCTTGTAGAAAATTATTCCTATTGAAAATAAGTTTGTTCGATTGAATATTATTGCATTGATAATTGTCTTCATATGCCACTACACATAATTTACTTTGAAGATCGAGACCTTAATTTGTTTTTTGCTTGGGGCCCCTGAAATCTCAAGGTCGGCCTTGTGTAGGAGACTAGGAGAACGATAATTTCACTATAAATGTGTGTGTTACATACATAGTTACATGCACATATATCACTGTCACAATGTGTATAAATGTTTCATTTTTCTACTGCATGTAGTTCCCAACTTCCCATGTACCAAAATTTAAAAAGATTTTGAGCAGAAAGGTGGTGGGTAGGACTGTAGGAGACTAGGAGAACGATGATTTCACTATAAATGTTTATATGTTACATACACACATATATATATATATATATATATATATATATATATATATATATCAATGTCACAACGTTTTTATAAATGTTTCATTTTTCTACTGCATGTAGTTCCCAACTTCCCATGTACCAAAATTTAAAAAGATTTTGAACAGAAAGCTTCCATATACGACTTGGTGAGGAAGGTGGTGGGTAGGACTGTAGGAGAACGATGATTTCACTCAGTGATGGATTCATGATGAAAAAATCACATGGGCTAATTATAGCATAAGAAAAAAAATCAATGAAGCTTGATAATACAAGAAATTTTATGAGGAATAAACATGGTGACCGTTGTAATTCGACATAATAAATAACAAGAAATCCTTTAATATCCTATATCAAGGTAACACAGCGCAAACTCCGAGCAGCACAGGCGACAGATGAATTAAGAATTAAGAGAAAAGTGTGAATGTGAGATTGAGAGGGAGGAACTAACTAAGGTAGAACAATGACTAAAATTGAATGTTTTAGGATATTTTGATGCTCTAAAATATAGATATTTTGAAGAAAATATGATATATATATGGACAAAATTTGAAAGGAATGGCCAAACTAATGTGAGATAAATATCGTTTATATACTAAAATATACCATCTAATTCTTGAACATCAGAATAATAGGGTTGGTTAGGAAGCAGAAATGTAATTGTGACAAGCTAGGTTCGAATCCCCTCAACCACTCAAGTGGTATTTTTTCTGGCCTCAAAATCTTACCTAGGCTGGGCTGGATCCGCCCGTGATTTCACTATAAATGTGTATGTTACACTTAGTTACATACACATATATCAATATCACAATGTGTGTATAAATGTTTGATTTTTCTACTGCATGTAGTTCCTATCTACCAAAATTTTAAAAGATTTTGAGCAGAAAGCTACCGTATGCTTTTTTTATGAAATTATGAGTTCAAAATAGCCATTTTGAGGAATTCGAGCTATTGTTTGGGTGGCACTGGAATTCTAGAGGGACCAATTGAAATTCTGGCTTTGCTGTGTGTGTACCCTGCAACTACAATTATGATGGATTAGCAGTAGATGAAAAACAGACGCTCGATTATAACTAGGGCACTGTACCCGTACCAGTTCAGATCGAGATCTTTCCCAACTTATCAATATCCAAATGGGATCCCTGGCTCTCTCTGATCCAATATACAAGGCAGCTGAGGATCCAAAATCCTTGTGTATTATATAGGAAACATAAATCATGCATACACATATAGGTGAACACGGATCGCATTATAACAAGCTAGGTTCCCTTACATATACATGTTATATATATATATATATATATATATATATATATATTGCATGTATTCTCTCCATAAACTTGTATATGTACCTGAGCTGCTTCTAGAGGGGTGTTTTTTTCCTCTCTACGTGTAATAATGAACTTGTGAGGGGGAAAGCTTACATTCATGACTATGTAAGATAGTAGTACAGAGCTCGTAACATAAATTTGTAACTTTTTAAGTGGGTGGGGTATGAATCGTGGACGATGTGTCGTGAGTTGTAGAGTACTACATTACTAAAAAATGTTTTCTTTCGACAAACACCAGACCAACAATGTCGGGTAATTCAGAAAGTTTTGAATTTGTATTTTCACGCATGGTTTTTGACCAATCGAATGCTGAATATGTCTCTTAATTTATTGTAATGTTAATATCTATAAGAACAGGAAAATATCACTTACCCAAAATAATTTCCAAGGCTACTGTACCTAAATAAATAAATCTCATACTTCAGCCTTACTATCAAATAAATGCATAAAATGCATTTCATCTTCTCATATTGCCCCAAATTCTATAACCTTAAAATCTCCTTGATACCACCACGTCTAATCCTCAAGCTTCCTGCTGTTCTGATTCCAAGTATTTACCAAAAATAAAGCCGGTTTAACACAAAATCTAGTAACATGCTCGTAGGAGCAAACACGGAGCCAGGCTATAGCTTGGTACGGCTCAAGTTCAACCGAAATATTTTGAACAAATATTTTAACGTGTACACTTGAAGCATAAAAGAAGTTATTGTAGGCTTGGTTTAGTACTTCTACTAACAACACCACAAACTGTGTTTGATTCCCAATTCTAGCATTGTTTTTGTTTTCCCTATTTCTCCTTGTGTTCCTTTTTTCTTCTTCTCAGCACTCTACAACCTCTTCTCTTTGTTTTTGTTTTCTTTTTTTCTTCTTCTCAGCACTCTACAGTATCCACTCTTCTAATCTTCTCCTCATTCTTCACTACTTTTTTTCAAGAAAACTTCAAGTAGAACTCTCATTGAAACCTACTTAGTTCATACACTTTACAAGGTAGTAATGACATTTTTTGGCCTTTGGCCTACACACACCTAATTTGTAGTCCACCCCATTCACAGATCCTAAATTCGCCATAATCTATGAGAACCCTTAATTTTAACTCTTATTTTGCACCAAGTCTGTATAAATAATCCCCAAGTACTTGCAGACTAGTTGTTGAAACACCAACTCTCATGTATCTCTGCAAAAAAATATCTCCTCAAAACAACAATTTCTCATACCTGATTGAGTACTCCAAATGATCTGCCCGAACTACTTCTCAAAGTATATGCAGTCTGATGATCCCCTCAACATCAATAATGACTTAGAATCTCCAAGCTCTATTTTCCACTCTCAAAGTCTAGCTTGATCTCAACTCTCAATTTGAATGGTTTCTATGAGTATCTATCACTTGATCAAGGAGTAATTGTTAATCTGAAACTATATTAAGCAACAAAGCCTTAACTCATGTAAACAGTAGCATATACACACAAATATATTAGTAGTCATTTATAAACTATAATTTATACAAAGATCACATACACTACCAAAACAAATCATAATGATATACAGAAATAAATCAATGGAAGTCATATGTATTTCAAGTAAACAAGCAAAAAGAAAATCATAAGAGTCATGGCAAGCAATCGAATCAATAGCATGTAGTTTATATAAAATAATTTATACAAAGATCACATATAGCTAACCAATCAAATTAATATATCGTATCACACAAATAAATTCATTTAACTAATATGCATTTCCAATAACACACAGGTGTTGACAGAAAGGAAATCATAGGTCATAATGATCAATAGTTCAATCACCAAAGAGTAAAGACCTAAGCTCTGGAAATATAGACCAACTCTTATGTTTAATTAAACTCTAACACTCATGTTTGTAGGCTAACTATATGCTAGGTAGTATTTCTGAATAATTTTAAAGATCTGATCCTTAGCCTTGCCTAATCCAAAGGAGAAGAAATCATCAGAATTTTTTTTGTTTTTTTTTCTTGACTTTGAAATAATAATAATTTGAAACACATTTCAAATGAAGTGTAACAACACAACTGAATTGAAGTTCAAAATAAAGTTACTGATATAGAGAAATTCATCCCCTCTAGCATAGGTGATATCATTCTTTATAGATTTAAGGATCTTTGAAGCTCTTAGATGCCGCTAAGATCTTTATTAACCCTTAATCTGTAATAGGATGTTGAGCTTTGAAGCTCTTAGATGCAGCTAAGATCTTTATTAACCCTTAATCTGTAATAGGATGTTGAGCTAAAGTGGTTGCATTTGAATAGTGCAATTGAACACAAAGTAAAATGCATCTGTCCATGTAATGTCATCCAACGATGCAGCTAAGATCTTTATTAACCCTTAATCTGTAATAGGATGTTGAGCTAAAGTGGTTGCATTTGAATAGTGCAATTGAACACAAAGTAAAATGCATCTGTCCATGTAATGTCATCCAACTCAAGCTTCACTCGTCCTTTTAAAAAAATTCCCATAGTATTCGTAAAATCATTGAAATCAGTAGGTTTCAAAACTTGATTTTGGCAAAATATATAACATATATGTTTTAAAATCAGGGAGAATCACAACAATATAAATATAAGAATTTTTTTTGTAACAACTCCAGAAAAAAAATTACAACAGTTCAAACACTTTACTGTTCCCGACTCCATGTAACTCTACCATTAAGTGACACTTCTAATCTATTTCCAAAAGGGACTCTACACAGATCCTGGGGTTCTAATCCCTATGCTCTGATACCAACTTGTCACACCCCAATTTTAGAGATTTTTTTGAGGTGCAACTCATATTCCAAATATGAAATAAAATTTTCATATTCAAAATATGAAAGAAATTGGAAAAAGAACAACTAAATACTAAACTAGAATTTTATTCTTTACTACACAAAAATCTCAAATCAAAATTGACATAAGGGAACATTCTCCCTAAAGATACTTTTACACAAAGAATTTCAACTAACTCTAATGACTTCAATGACTAACTCTCTTGTCTCTCTTGTTTCATAACCTGCAAGACTGTAAAGGGGTGAGCTCAACCTGCGGCTCAGTAGGGAGCTAATCCTCTCAAATACAAAAGACAATTAAACAATCAATAAATGATATGCATATGAATGCACTTTATATTCCAGATTCACATAGAAGAACAAACTGAGCCTACATGTCTCATACCATGTATTTTACCAAGAAGGTGACTCAGCGTACTCAACTATATGATCCATCTCTAACCCTCTTTTACTAGTCATCTTGTCCGTTCTCCTTTCTCCAGCCCTAAATTACCCTTATCATTCATATAACTAATTGCGCAATAACCACGGGCATCCACGGGTACATGGTTCATGCTGAGGTAATAGACTCAACTACACAAAAAATCAATTCATATTTCATTCACCACCTTTATCCTCCAATTGTCATAAATGAATGACATGCATCAATTTATAATATATACATCAAATACTCAATTATCTCAAACAAACATGTAATTTCATTCAATACTCAATCAAACATATCAATCATCTCAATCAAACATATCAATCAACATGTATACACACAAACATTGAGTAGAGGTTCTCCAGATCCCCGTACATGAATCCCAAGCTATTCCCAAAGTACATTTTCCTGCATAAAAATAAATATCCAGATACAATTCATAATTATATCCATAAGCAAACATTTCATTTTAGATACACAACTAACATATAAACTTAAGAACATACTTCAACATAGAGCTTACGTCTTAAGAACATAGTACTTGAAATTTCTGGTCATTCAGAAGTCATAGAAAGTGTCAACTAATAAACCAAAATGTTATATGTAGGCTATAAAGAAAAACTGATATGACTAATATGACTAGCTGATTTCAAAATTCCTTAAATATCTCAACTAGTCTAAAATTAGTATTTGTATGTTATAGTGGAAAAGTGTAAGAATGTATATGTTCAGTTTGTATGATTATGAATAAGTTTGAATGAAGGCAACCATTGAAATCAAAATGAATAAACATTAAATAAATGCAGTATTTCTAAATGCAGACTCTAGACTTCAGAAAATCATATCTTAATCTAAAAAACTTATTTTCAAGAGGTTCAAGTTCTGAAATGTTCATAAAGATGTATGATAAAACTTTTGTGAAGACACTAACTTCAAACAACAAACCGAAATGTACAGGTTTTACAAAATACATAACTTGTCTGAAAACTGATATGCAGGATTTGTTGTTGCAGAACCTTAACTTGGAAAAATTATAACTTAATCTACAAAAAAATTTCAAGAGATTCAAACTCCTAAATGATGATGAACATGTGTGCTACAACTTTCATGAATACACTAACTTCAAAAAATCAACTGAAATCCCAGATTTTAGAAGAAGAAAAAACAACTCTGTCAAAAACTCGGAAAAGCTGATCTGTAGCATTTCCTCCTACAGACACTCAACTTTGAAATATCCCAATTTAATCGAGAAAAATCCTGTTAAAGTGATTCAAAATCTAGAATAATATTTAGAATGTGTTATAAAACATTTATGAAGAAACCATGTTTAAATAACCAACCTATATGTACATAATCTAGCAACAAGTTGACTGACTCCAAAACACAAGAAAACTGATTTGCAGAACGCACAACAAGATTTTCAACTTCAACTTGACCAACAAATTCTCAATGAAATTACATAAAACTAAACAGGTATAAAGTATAAAGCATATGCTTTCAATACATACAAATAGAATCTGAAATGGATGTCTAAATCTAAGATATAGAAGTTAACAAAACCACAATTTCACAAACTAGCATACTGCAGCAGTCATAATCATACAAAAAACTGTACAAAACCATTAGGGATTTGACCTTGTGGCCTTCTATGAAATTTTAGCAGGCACATAAAAGAAAGTCTAAGAATTGGAATTACTTAAAACGATTTTTCTTGAAATAGTTATGAATTTTCAAAGTTCTGTTACAGTTCCAGCATTTTCTGCCAAAAATAAGTAATATAGAGGTAGATATGAGTGTTTCCGTGTGATAACTGACGATGGATCATGGTTGACCGTTTCGATCGAGCCCTTAACTTTGTCAGATCCAGTTGAATTTTTTACCACATAAATATTTCGTCTTAATGATCATATCTGATGGTCAAATTTTAATTTTTGACTTTTAGTCATCAGAATCATAATATGTATACTAATGTTGTATAACTTGTTTATTAGGTTTTAAGCAAATGCACAACTTTGTGAATCAGCTCTACATAGAAGCAAAATTATCAAAAAAACTCATGAAATAAGATGTGTTCGGAATGGTGAAATATGGATATGGTTCAAAAATCACGTAATTCGGGTAACGTCTGGGTGCCGATAGTAGCGGTCAACCCTATTTACAGTTATTATTCCTTATGGGGAGCCCTATCATCGGAAGGTAAATGTCCTAAAATTTTTATATGGGTGGTTGCGTCTTATCTACGTAAGTGTTTTTTCGTGTTGAAGGTTTGTCATAAATACGTAATATAGAGATACATATGAGTGTTTCCGTGTGATAATTGACGATGGATCAGGGTTGACCGTTTCGATCGAGCCCTTAACTTTGTCGGATCTAATTGAATTTTTTGCCACAGACATCTTTCGTCATAATGATCATATCTGACAGTTGAATTTGAATTTTTTTCTTTTAGTCATCGGAATCACAATATGCATAGTAATGTTGTATAACTTGTTTATTAGGTTTTAAGCAAATGCACAACTTATGAACCAACTCTACATAGAAGCAAAATTATCAAAAAAAACTCGTGAAATAAGATGTGTTCGGAATGGTGAAATAAGGCTATAGTTCAAAAATCATGTAATTCGGGTAAAGTCTAGGTGCCTATAGTAGCAGTCAACCCTATTTACCGTTATTATTCCCTATGGGGAGCCCTATCGTCGGAAGGTAAATGTCCCAAAATTTTTATATGGTTGATTGCGTCTCATCTACGTGAGAGTTTTCGTGTGAAAGGTTTGACTAAACTACGTCATATAAAGGTAGATATGAGCGTTTTCGTGTGATAAGTGACGATGGATTATGGTTGACCGTTTCGATCGAGCCCTTAGTTTTATCAGATACAGTTTAATTTTTTACCACATACATATTTTGTCATAATGATCATATCTGACGGTCGAATTTTTGTTTGTGAGTTTTAGGTATCGAAATCACAATTTGTCGAACCGGACGGAACCGTAAGTGTGGTTTGATTTACGGTTTGGCCTATGAAATAGTAAAAAACTGAACCAGACTGGACCGAAGTATAACATTAGTTTGGTTCGTGGTTTGGGATATAAAACGAACCGAAATGGACCGGAGCCAGCCCAACACTAGATAATATTTCCCTGAACAGCGAAGAGTGATATAGCCGTTGGCATTACGAGAAGATCGAATGAAGAAAAGCCCTTGCGACCGTTATATGTTCTACTTACAAAATTTACAGTAAACAAGAAAACCTCAATACTAGATCCATAACAATTCCTAGTGAGAAATGAGAGAAACCCAACAACAACACCAAGAAATGGCAGTAGAGCAACTGCAGCAAATCAGATCCAAAGCCACAGACCTCTTGCTCAAAGAACAATGGACGAGGCCATACATGTCTACTCTCAATTCATCGATCTATGCCAACACCAAACCCTAAGCACCCCAAAGCTACAAAAGTCGCTCTGCCTGGCCCCATCCAACCGAGCAGAAGCGCGATCCAGGCTCCGAGACTACACACACGCCTTGAAAGATTGCGATGAGGCGCTGAAGATTGAGAGCACACATTTCAAGACTCTTGTCTGCAAAGGTATGATTCTGCTGAATCTGAACAGGTACTCCATGGCATTGAGTTTCTTCAAAACTGCTCAGCTTGATCCTCAGGCTAATGGGAGCTCTGTCGGGCTTAATGAGTACTTGCAGAATGCCAGAAGCTTGAGTTGATGTCGAGAACTGGAGTTTATGATCTCTCTGAGTGGGTGGTTAGTGGGTTAAAGGCTAAACTACCGGAGCCGGCTGAGTACATTGGGGCAGTGGAGATTAGGAAATCAGGGATTAGAAGAAGGGGCTTGTTTGCGACGAAGAATATTAGCAAGGCAGTTGCAACTGAGAGAGGTATTTTACCGGGTCATGATTTGGATGAGAATGCTCACTTAGTTATGTGGAAGACTTACTGAGAAAGTGTTGGATTCTGTGGCTAAATGTTCGAGAACGTGTGGTTTGATTTGTACATTGTCGAGTGGTGAAGATGAGGATGAGATTGAGGTGCCTGAGATCAATGTGTTTAGGCCTGAGTCAGAGGAAATTGGGTATTCAAGTGAGAAGGTAGAAGCGAGTAGGATTTTGAGTATTTTGGATGTTAATTCTATTGTTGAGGATTCGATTTCGTCTAAGGTTTTGGGGAAGAACAGTGATTACCATGGTGTTGGGTTGTGGATACTTGCTTCATTTATCAACCATGTATTCCCAATGCAAGGCGTGTGCATGTTGGGGACTATGTGATAGTTCATGCTTCGAGAGATGTCAAGGCTGTTGAGGAGCTAACATTTGCGTATTAAGCGCAATGAAATGTTGAAGACTTGGGGGTTTAGGTGCAGCTGCAGGTGTAAGTTTGAGGCTGAACTGTGTATAAGACAAGAAGGCATTGGAGAGATTGAGATGAGCTTTGAAAGAGGGATGGATGCCGCTGCTGCTGTCTATAGGCTGGAGGAAGGCATGATAAAATGGAAGGTGAAGGAGAAGGAAAAAGGGTGCTTGAGAGCTTCATTTTGGGCTGCATATATGGCTCAGAGAAGTTGATCAGAAGTTGGGGAAGACGGATCCCGACGATGGAGTCTGGTTGATAGCATTGTGGAAGCTGTGGGAAGTGATGATAGGGTGTTGAAGATGGTGGTGGAGAAGCTAAAGAGGGGTAATGATGGCAGTTCAGTGGTGGAAATAGAAAGAGCTTTGAAGTTGGGAAGAGGTGTAAATGAAAAAGCAAGCAATGAAGAGTCTTCTAGGTCTTGGCGTTCTTGAACCCAGCTATTGAATAATAGCTAGATTTCCATTGATTTCAGTCCTGATGAATCAATATCCTTTGTTCACATCTACAATGTATAGTTGGTGATTCATTTTCAGAAATTTTGGCGAGTTGGGTATTTGCCTTCATGAAATCCAGTAATAAGATAAAATTCAGAATGCGCACAATTTCATTGATGTTCAAATCATTTTATGCGCGAGTCTCATGCCAGCATTTTTTTCATGTGTTCATCAAACCATTTCTTCATACGAGAGAAAAGCAAGGGTCATAGTGCAAGTCATTACAGAAAATGACAGAGACTACACTTTATTTGAATCAAAAATTAAATACTGTTCTTTTCCTATACCTGCATGTCATTTCAGAGACTAGCCGTCTAAAGTTCATCAACCCTAGCTTTCCTAGCTTTCCAAGTTTCAAGGGAAATACAATACTGCAACAAAAATGACTTCCAAATCTCAAATGTCAGTCAACCGCACCAGCTTTTTGTAAAGAATGCGGTCGTCCCTAGCTGTGTTGCTCTCTATTAATGCACTCTGCACAAGCTCCTGGTGCAGGTAAACCAAAGTATGAACAAAGGCCAAGAACAGAATGGATAAGAAACAGAAAATTTACACTCTCACCTTGACATCCCTGTGCGAGAGGAACTTGCCCAAGTTGTGGATCATCAATCTCATATCTTCAACCTATAAATAAAACAAAAACTACTTAAATTTCTATATTGATTTCACAAAACAAATATAAAAATAGAAGATAGCATCTTACCCTAATGTGGCCGACTTGATTCCTGTCAAAGAACCTAAAAGCCTGTTTTAGATAGGAAAACAACAAAACATTAGTTCATTGAAAAACAGATACCACAAATGTTCCACAAATGTCTCCTGGAATAACCTGCAGAAGTTCCTTGTCAACAACCTCCTTTGCCCGGGAAGTTTCTTTCTTGTGTGTATCAACTTTCTCCTCTTTCTTGATACACATATCTGCTTCTGGTTTGGCCTCTGTTTCTTCAGCCTTCACGTCCTTTTCTTCCTTAACATTGACATCATCCTCATTTCCAGACACAGCATTCGCATTGCTTTTCCCTTCTTCCTCGATATTTTCATTGGAGTCATGAGGAGGACTTCCATCCTCCATTGGTTCATATTCTTCAGGATCTTCCTCAGGATCTTCTTCTGGATCTTCATCATCATCTGTTGCATGCTCCATTTTCACCTCATCAACATGGTCAACAGAACTACTCTCCTTGGAGCTAGTTATAGCTTTTTCTTCTTCTTGCTTCATGGCATCAGGCTGAGATGCACTCAATGTTTCACATGATTTAACAGGCAGATCTTTGACAGGGAGCTCATCTGTTTTCAGGCGCTTTGCTGGTGAGTTTTCGGCATTTGCTTTCTTAACATTTTCTTCCTCTCGTTGCCTCTTACGTTGGTTTCTTTTTGTCACAAACTTTATTCGCAGTTTCTATACAAACAAAACATAGCAAGAAGATGCATCAGCTAACCAAAGAAAAATAAAATTTAAACAAATGCATATTGAGATAAACGTTATTAAACCAACCTGGAGAAATGATAAAAGACGACATCCCATCTGATGCTGGAGCATCTCATAGAATGTTTCGGCAAATACAGAAAGCTGAGAGAGCAAAGAAAATATAAGGCAACGAACAATTAGCCATATTTGTCTTTAAACAGATACGGCAAAAAGAACATTTAGGTGAACCAGATGGCAGAGACCAGTAATGCAGACATGAAGAACAAGAAGACAAACCTCAAATGTTGATTCTTCAATATCCTTGTCAGTATAGTCCAACAATAAATCAAGTGAAAGTGATGATGAACGCAGCTGCAGTAAGATTACAACATAATTAGATCAGGAAAGGATAATTGAGTAATGGGAACAAGCAAACTATACGGACTAAATGCGATAGACAGTACTGTGCAAGTTGAGTTAAGATCAGCTTACTTTGGAGTCCTTGCTCAATTTTGTTTGTAGAATGAATCCAGGGTGTCGAGGTGGTTCTTCAGGCTTTCTCGTTTCTTTCACTTCTCTAGTTAATTTGGCCCTAGACTCCTCTTTTCCATCTCTCTCCTTTTTTTCTTTCTCATCTTTGGATTTTTCAGCATCTTTTGATTTGCTCCTCTCTGCTTTAGTAACAGAACCACTTTTGTCACCAGCTCGCTTCTCATCTTTCTTATCCTCCTTAACATCTTTTGAATCTGCTTTAGCTGAACTGTCAACATCTTTTTGCTTGTCAGGCACTTCTGTTTTTGAGTCCTTTGCTGCTGGCTTCTCCACAACTGCTGTTGTTTTCTGTATACTTTCTGTTTCATTTCCAACAACATTTTTCTGATCGACATCAACCCCTTTGCTCAGTTCCGCACCAGCCACCTTTCTTTTAGCAACCTTCTTAATTATTTTCTTCTTGACTACTGTTTTTGCATTAGTATCTTGCACAGCTCGACCACTGCTTGGTTCAGCTTTCTCCTCAGAGCAGCCAGTTTCCTGCCCAACTTTAACCTCTGTGTCTGTATTATCTTCATTCTGAGCAGCTTTTGCAACTGAAACCTTCTTAACAATTCTTTTTCTCTTAAAGGTTTTGACCCCAGCACGATCAGGTGAAGAATCATCTTCACCAAGAGCCTCGGGATTTTCTTTTTCCCCTTCATTGTTATCCTTCTCACCCACATTGTCAGGTTCCTTGGTTGTACTATCACTGGCTGATTTACCTACAACCTTCTGTTTGACAACCCTTCTTACAATCTTCTTCCCAGACTTCGCAATTCCAGGCGTCTGAATTTCAGCAGCTTCTACCTGTTCCTTTTTCTCCTCATTCTTGCCTGTCTCACTGCCACCGCTGACATCTTTTTTCTCAAGCTTCTTATCATTCATATCATTCTTTCCTTCAGATGTACTCCCATTTGGAATATTGCCATCTTGTTCCTTGTTCTTAACTTCTTTTGCTTCTCCAGTGGATGCAGACTCTTTAGTTTTTACTTCCTTGTCTGTTCTTTTTTGTTTTGAGGATTCAATTTCCTTATCTAAATTAGAAACAAACACAAATGAATGATATAAGCATAACCACCAATGAAAATCAAGGCTGCAACACATGTACAATTAGTTCAATGCTCCAATTACCTTTGAGCACTTCCTTGTCCCTCAGTCTCTGAAAAGAAAACATATTATTAAAGCAGGTAAAGGAAGGCAACCAAACCATGTTTGATGTTGAAGTTATCAGACCAACAAAATAGAAGAGAAAATAAGTGGACGCTGGGTATAAAGCAATAAAACAACCAACCTCTTTTCTCAGAGAAAGCTGACGCTCTCTTTCTGCAACAGCTTTCTTGTGTGCAAGCCATTGGTCTCGCCACTCATCCAATGAAGGGAGACACTCAGACAAATCAGGGACAAATATGACAGTAATCTCTTTATGGCTAAAGAATCCATCTTTCCCAATTCTATCATAGTGTATCTGCACAAGCAAAATATAATGAAAACCTAGTTATGAATTAAACCTGTAAAATAAAACTGACTCGCCGTTACTTAACCATCACAGTAATTAGATGGGAAAAGCTATACCTCAAGAAAACGATTCCAGTTCTTGCAGTTCTGCAGATCAAGTCTTGCAACATCCTTCCCATATCTACAAAGATGAGATCATTCAATATAATACCAAAGGGAGTATTGTCTCTGCAACTGAATAGCTGATAGAAAGCAGCACAAACCTTATTGCAGTATGAATTAAGCAGCTATCATCAACTGACGGATCGCCTCCGTCGGTGGGATTCCATGGACCACCAATTGTCAAGAATGAGCGGTCCTTTTTAAGAATGGCAAACCTAAGGATATTGCAGATATGGGGTATGCGATCATCATGACTTCTTTCAGATGATAGCTCCTCCAAAGCATTCTTGCTTATCCCACTCATCAAGATAATCTGAAGAGGGAGAGAAAATTAGGAGTCATGATTGTATTAACAGAAACAAGACAGACAATATCAAGATCCTATGTATCAACAAAAATGAAAGTGATAATGATCATGCTTAGAATCTTCAATTATGATATTGACAATTTGAATAAGGTTTCCAATATTTCACTATTCCAGGAACTGATGCTGGTTCATTACAAACTTTTCAACAATTTAAAGAATAAGAAACGCAAGGAAGACCAGAGGAGTAACCTACCCTCACATTCCACACAATATTCCCACCTCCTGATGCTGCAAGTTCTTCAGCCAATACTGTAGTTGGCTCTTTCATAACAGCTGCACCCTCTTCTTCCACAAAATCATGCTCAAAACTGTCACAACATACTACAGTTAACACTTCTTTGAAAAGATAAAAAAAATGATAATAATATGCAAAGCACTAATATATCCTTTTAAAGAAGCTAAAGGATTCCATATTTTGAAGCAAAATAAGATATTTTCAAAATCACTGGACCAGGATAACTTCAGAAACAAGGTGTACCTGACAGGAGTCCGGATAGAAAGTTGAAGGTTCTCCTTTGGCCAGCTTACAACAGTCTAAGACACAAAAATGTCATGTACTTAATCATCTAAAAAGTGATAGAGAAAGGAAAAAAATAGAGACATACCTTGCAGAATTCTGATGGTATAAAGAGCCTGGGATATCGCTTATCCATCGAAAGATAATCCCTTTCTACATCTATCAGACTGTTTGAGTAAATCTGCAACCAGACGATGTTATTAGTTGTACAGATTTTCAGCATTTTCAATTGCATAATCAGTCCACCACACAGATAAAATTTCATAAACTGGGTTTTGGGTTTCCAGAGTTCAATACTTTCACTGTTTCAGAAGATACTATTCTTCAACTGAAACAGCTACAACAAGAACAACTGAATAACATTCGCCTTCAATTAAGAACCTGATTACCATATACGTTGGATGGAAGTTTGAGAATTATATATCCAGACACTGACCCGTTAGCAAAGGTTGGTCAGGGATGTGCAATTCAAGCCGAAATACAAAAAGAGAAAGGCAAGAGGCAGGAAAAGAAGATGTAGTGAGAAAAGACAGGAGCCAAGAGACATGGCAGATCCAAAGAAAGCATGAAGGAAAGGAACACAGAACCAAGAGATAAAGTGGAAGAAATAGTGAAGAGGAATGGAGAAACTGAAGTCAGAAAGGTTGAGGATATCCAGGAAACACAAACAAAAAGCATGAAAAAACCAAAAACTAATTCCAAATCCCACCATAAATAAAGGCAGATTGGAAAAATCATTGAAAGGCTAAGCACTTGCATTGCTCCCATTACCTTGCAGGCATACCCTCTCCGTTTATCTTTAACAGGTGAATGACGCCTTCAGCATAACAGAACACCAAGTTAGAAAGGCTGCAAGACAAGCAGCTATTTAACAACTAGGGCGCAAAATAAAAAAGATCCACCTATGTGGAGCTTCATGATGTGGGGAATCCCGTCGTAAAGATCTCCCCTCCACCAAAGACGCAGCGCGACGATCCCTAGAGACTCGTGGTGGAGTTCGTTCCCTCCTGGTGTCGATTGGACGCTTGCGCTCTCGCTCTCTGTCGTTCAACCGCCGCTCCAAATTGCCTCTTTCACGCTCTCTTTCTCGTTCTCGCTCGCGTTCACGGTCCCATTCCTTCTCCCTTTCTCTATCCCTCTCTCTCTCTCGTAAACGATCTCGATGCCGTGCCTCCTCCCTTAGTTCAAATTCTTGAAGATAGCTAGCTCTGTCATCCTTGCGTTCATCGATCCTCGGATGACCACCATGACACAAACTAATTGGATAGTCTGGCTCGAGTGATGAGACATGGAGCCCTTTTCCACTGCCGTAATCCCTCCCAGGAGGAAGGCTGACTCCATAACCAGGATTTGAAGGATTTTGTGAATATAATAGATCATCTGCATTTCTCCGTGGAGCTGCCCCTAATATTGATGGAGCAGGTTGTTCGCCATATGAAGAACCAGTAAGCATCGATAAACTGCGAGGATCACCATCCATTCTTCCTCCAAAAGAAGTAAGTTCTTGAGTGGGATGACGACTAGAGGCACCCCTTGCTGTAAGATAGTCAGCTTGTCTGCCACAAAGTGTTGCTACTCAGTGTAATAAGAAATATAACACCATCTAACACAGCTGAACACAGATTCAATATTACATTGGGACTCTTTAGCTACAGATAAAGGTAAAAACAGCCTTCGCCATTCACAAATGGGGACGGGAGATGAATTGTAAGTTATATCTACTGACCAGTAGTTGAATACAGACTCAATGTCTATATTAGGACTGGTAAGCTATTGAGAAAGGGAGGAATAACCTTGGCCATTCATTAGTGGAGAAGGAGGACGGACTATAAGTTATAACTGACCAAGAAGTGGAAACCAAGTTTCAGCTAAATATATGATATGAAATCAGCAGATATAAGTACCTTACACTCCCTTCAAGAGAAGCAGATTGCAGAGAATGAGCTTTCAGCAACTGTTCTTGCCGAAGCAGCACCGCCTTATCAATGCGATCATAAATCTCAGCCTAGTGATGATGTACGTAAAATAATAAATAAATGTAAAAGAAGAATAAATAAGAATGCTAGAGTAAAAGATGAAATTATAAACCTGATGCTGAGGACCGAAACCAACAGAATCAGCAAATCGACCAGTTGGGTCACTTTGCAAGTCCCTCCCCATATAAGCACTCTGACGACCATATTGCCTTCTGTCAATAGTAGGATAATCAGGACCCTTCTCACCATACAGTTGTGCATGACTTGAAGCTGGGATATACTCCCCGGATGAAAATTTTGGCGAATCTTGCTTAGCTGAAGCATAGACGCCACGACTTTCCAAGACCGATGGTCCTGAACCTTTGGAACCAATGGAAGGAGCCTGTATATAAAAAAAATACACACATTAAGGACCACATGGGTGAATTGGCTCTGCAGCTCAAATATTTCAGTGGCTGAGCTACCACAAACTGGAAGTCATATGATTCCACACAGGTTATGCAAGCCAATACGATACAATTCTTCTACAAACAATTGGTCAATAAAACAATAATGGCTACACGAGAAATTCACTGACCTGAGGGGCAGTGCTCAAAGCGGCTGAACCGTAGAGAGAGCTATACTGTCCCCCATACTGAGCAGCTGCAGCTGTAGGAAGTGGTCTGTATGCATTGGCATCTATTTCCTCCAAACCCCCTAGCATAGCTGAATGCCGGGAAACCATGGGAAGCTGCACATTCCCATCAGGAACTCCGACTGAATTTGCAGGATACCCCGGTCCCAACTATAAACATTGCAATAGGCAACACCAAAAGAATCAGAAAAATCTCTCCCTTTTACACAGAGTAATGACACAAAGTCGAAACTGAACCAATAGGAATACCATTAAACACTGCAAATTACGATGCGAATTCGAATTGTAAGGACTTACATTTTGGCCATATGCAGATTGCCCAGCATATGACTGTTGTCCATAGGCATTGTTCCCTCTGGACGTAAACATATTATTTCACGCAAAACCCTGATAACATCAAAAACAGAAACCAATTATTTGCAATCCAATCGCAGAATCAAACGATATTAGATAAAATTATGAATGATAATAATAATAATAAAAACAGCTCCGAAAGTGTGCCTGGTTTTCTAATCTGAGGTGAAGATGAGATTTTGATTTCAAAGTTTTGATCTTCAATCGAAATAATCACGAATTGAATGAATGAAACAAAAACCCTAATTTAATTGCAGATGAATAGCTTACCAAAGATTGCGGGAGTTTCAGCTTGACCTTGCGAAAACCCTAAACTCCCCAAACTGGAACAAGACATGCAAAGCCTCAAAGCCTCCTGGTTATCTGAGTGGTGCCACGGTTGACCAAGTTTGGGCCTATTGGGCCGGGTTTGCAGGAATCAAATAATGAATGGACCTCTTTAAATCCTTGTACCCATACGAGAAATTGATAACTTCATTTTTCATAACTTCTCCTAAAGATTGATCTAAGGGGACGACAGACAACTACAAGGGCATTGGTGCATTAGTCATGTTTATTGGTAAATGACACTATGGTATTAGAGCAAGTGCACCGCAAGAGTGAAGACCATTGGTCTTGCCTCTTCTTCAGTCTAAAACTGATGCATCGCATCCTTTATTGTCAGACCAAAGGCTGGTCGACAAGGCACAATGGCAAGCATGAGAGCGGCGGGATAGAGACAGATTTCCACGAAAAAAAATAATAATAATTACATAACTGAATTAGTTACCGTGATTAAACATAACACTCACTTTGTAAAGGTGAATATGCATATTTTTCCTCTTTATAGTGCATTGTTAAGTGACGATGCTAACATGGGCAAGTGCCCAAGTTGCCAAACGCAAGGATTGAGGAGCAAACAAAACATTATGGCCTTCCATGCGTACCTTAAACACCAATGGAAGCCAGCATTAGTCTAACTTCCCAAAACACGTGCCTTCCTCCTAGAGAGCATTCATCACTGACCACTGCCATTATTGTCTATAATAGTCGCATAGTTACTTGTAAAGCCAGGCTATTTGAGATGTGAACGAGTAGAGAGCAAAGACGGAGATGACATGCTTCTCCAACAACCACTGGCTAGCTAGCGACTAAAAACAAAACCTACGCCGCAAATGGTAGGCTATTCAAAGTTACATCTGTCGTGTTACCATTTGAAGTTTCATGTATTGTTTGAACCTTAAACCAAGCTAACTGATCATTTTATCGCTGCATAAGGCCATGTCCCATCCAAACCTTAAATCATAGTTCGAGCATTATCAATTGATTTTCAACTGACGACGTCGACCAAGGCATTCACTTTAAGGAAAGTTGTAGTTTTGGATGAAATGACCAGCTCTTAGTTTCCACTTATATCGGTTGTGTTTATATTGAATACGTCAATGTACTCAATCAACGAATTTTATGAATAAAAATTATCTTATTGTTCCCTTAATCCCATGAACAATATAGATCAACTGCTTTTCTAAAGTCCATCTTTCACTAATACAAAAAGGTAACTATGTTAATGTCCATCCTCTATATTGACATTGAGTTTGTTAAATAAATGTGTTAGAATTTGTAACTAAAAAGTGGGTGTATCTAAGCTTTTAAGTCTAGTTTTGATTAGGTTTATAAGTCTGAAAATATATCTCTTATTATCGACCCTGATGAGTGTACTACCTTGACATTGCTCGACATAACTCATTTTAGCCGATGTGGTGGAGATGGACTCCGCGTTTTGTGGAGTGACCTAGAGGTGTGAAACCTACGTTTCATAATGTTAGCATGGAACCTCGTGTTCTCTAGACCCAACAGCGGCTTGATGACGACGCGCGCGGTGGTAGGGAGGTTGTGTTTTCTTACCAGACAGTGTTGGAATCTCGATCATGTTCTTCCATGGCTCAGGTTGAGGTTTTGTCCCGACTGAGGGTGTTTTGATGGTGGATCGACAGATCCATGCTGGGGCTGGGGTTGTTGTTTATCGAAAGTAGGACCTGAAGATTGAGGTCAGATATGGTGTCGATCTAGACTTGATAATGGTGGCTAGGCATGGAAGTGGCTGAAAGCGAAGGTCATCGGTGTTTGGGCTGACGGCTGGGGTCGAAAGCTTGGTGGCTGCGAAGGAAAGGACTATGTCAGGTTCACCGCCAGGTCATCTGGAATCACAAGCGACGGGGCTGATCTGGAAACCAAAGACGAGTGCTTCGAGGGTGAAGGTGGTAGGACTTGGCGTGACGAGGCTACGCGTTGAGAATGTGGTGCTAACGTATGGACCCGGATTTGCAAATAGGGTTGCAATCTTGGCCCTAGTTTGTGGGCCTCATATGGGTGGTCTAAATTGGTATGGATTCAGGCTTTGAGGTTTGAGTCTGGAATTCTTTTAATTTAATTTTAATTTTACCTGAAATTTTATTTGTCCCACTTAGTTCGTATGCTCTGTAAGAGCACCTTAATGTTTTAATGATTAGGTCTATTATATGTATTACTGTGATCTTGTATCACAAACTTTTTATCTACCCATAATCAGTAGAGAGGATATGTAATGTTATTTTCTAAGTTGGGTATCAATATATCATTATCCATATTTTTTTAAAAAAAATTTGGTATTACTTTCTAAATATATGAATTGATTGACTTTTGACAAAAAAACACGAAACAGTATCATTGTTGGTCTAAAAACTAAAGAAAAAGTCTAAGATTCAATCGAACTAGCTAGCTAGGCAGTCCAACATTCCAACAAAAGAGGCCATGCAATACATACGCACACAATGACCGGGGCTTCTTTGTCTTCTTCATGAAAAATTCCACTAATAGTCATACCAGCTAGTTTAGCAGATGCTGTTTTAACACATGAAGACAAAACCAATGGCTCAATTAGTCGTAAAACTATATTGATCAATAAGCTTCAATTACAAAAAACCCTACCTACCTCTATCTCCACCACCACCATCATCATCCATGCTAATGGGAACAAACCTACCCGAGTGATTTTACTACACAATAAACTAGATTTAATTCAATCTCATTGAATTTAGTCATCACAAGAGGTATTGAATTTTCCTGAGACCACAGTGTCACGTTATATAATTATTCTAAATTGATATACTTAACAGTTAAAATAATGATGTACATGGATATGTAAATTAGTATGAATTCACATTGTAGGTGTGATAAACTTTAAGAAAGTTTTCAGTAAATGACGTGTAGAAATACAATATTAAGAGAATTGTTAGTATAGATACACGATGACTTCAGGTATGAACAACTTATTATAAATAGATGTTATATTGAGGTAAAGGCTAAAATTTAACCTCCTTAAATAATATACTTTATTTATAGATGATGAATTATCCCCTACAAAGAGGGTTATATTTAGCTATTTGAAATAGCTTTTCCTTCTCACTTACAGAGGCTTGAAAACTGATAACAAAAAAAGCACAACGAGATTGGCGACCTATTTGATTTAGAAATTGGTTTATATGCTTTGTTTTTTGTTGCTTGAATGATTTAAAATCATTAGATTGACTACAATGTGGTCTCGTGATATCATCTTTATTCAATCTAATGATTTTAAACTATCCAATTAAATTCAAGTAATAAAAATTTAAAAAACTGAATCCATTAATTTAGAGCTTAATTATAATCATTAGATCAATCACGATAACATATTTGCAACCATAGATTTTAATTGTGGGCAACATACCCATTTTTTGCTGCAAAAATAGTAACGGTCCCGCCAACAGGGCTGGAGGGCTCCTGCCAATCCTAGCCACCACTGCCCTACAGCTCTGCAGCTCTCTTGTTGGGATCATTCTCTTCATTCTTTTGTGAAAAGGGCAAGCTCGTATCGAAAATTCTGTTATGCCGCGCGGTTCAGCGTGCACAGCAACCCAGCCACACACAAAAATCCAGCCCCCTGCTGGTCACGTGACTCCCCTCTCCTCTTTTGTTCTGTTTGTATACTATGCGCCACTGCAGGGTAGACACCCGAGCCCGTATAGCCTCTGGCCTTAGTGATCCGACCTCCATATTGAAGACGATTAACGGCACCACGTGCTAATCCAAGTGCCACCAAAAGCAATCTGATTAGAATAATGATATCCGGCCCCACGTTGACGTGGCTGGATAAGCGCCACAAGTAACCCTCCGCCTACATTTATCGCAATGCTTATCCAGCCATTTTGGGAAAGGACACGCGTCCAGTTTATGAATAGAAAGGCAGCGGCCTAGCTTACCAAGTAGACCCAAATCCATTCTTACCTTTCCTCCACGTCCGCGACTGGCAAACACCCGCCTACTCGCCCTCTCATTACGCCTCCGGTTTTTAACTTTTATGCTAATAAAGAAATAGATATTTAGTTCAGATTTTTTTTGTTTATTTCGAATCGGTGCTCTTCAACCCTAGTGATATAGTCAATCACGTATGTGTAAATGTATTTTATTTTATTTAAACACGTGTGGGTGAGCACATGTATGATCAAAATAAGACTTATACAATTTTACTGTATATATAATTAGAATACGTCTATCTGCATGTGAAGAAAAATCCTAAGGTGTTTCATAAAATCAGGAAAAGAGAGTTTCGTTTTAATTGGTTTCGTTGCTTGTCCAACGGTGTCTCTACGCCGACGTTAGTTTTCTAGCCTCTTCAGTGTGGCTATGCTCGCTGATTGACGGGCTTCTAACGGCTACTAGTATGTGGTATGTCTGTGACGGTTGTGGTGGTGGATTGAAACGAGGTGGCTCTCATGGAGGCGGATCAGAAGAGTGTGAGCTATGTCTACAGAGCGGTGTTTATCTGTAAGGACAATTTCACCAGCGTTCTGCGGCTTCTCTATGGTGGAGGCCGAGATGCAGGGGCTGAGAGGAAAGTTAGGGAGAACGTAGCGGTGGGGGGTCTACCAGGGTTGGCTTCTTGACCTAGATTGATGGCTCACTCGTTTTGCTTGAGGGTATTGGAGGATGTGTAGCAAACTGCCTCTCCATGGTGGGGCGTGGATGGTGTTGTTCCCTGGGTAAGAGGTAGGCGGCGCCGATCTCTACACATCAAGTCTGTGTTGGACTCTTTTTGGGCCGGGTTCTGGTGGGTTGTTTGTTAGTTCTAGAGGTGTTTTGGATCTGGGCATCTTAAGGGCCTAGGGTTAGGTTTTTGTTTTGGTTTTGTTGTTAGGTTTTTTTCTACCTCCTTTTTGAGCGAGGGTTTAGGGTGTTTAGATAGGTTGGTGTCGTGGGATGAACCATGGTTATGGTGTCATGTCCATGAACTATTTTAATGTCGGTTAGTTTTTATTGCCAATGTAATTAGGAGATTACCTGTGCATATATACTGGTAAGTTTGACATTTAGTTTTTGAAATGATTGTTTCTTTTGAGGTTGACTGGAATGATGTATCGAGATCTTTGAATTAAGCTAGGTTACAGTTGAACCCCTTTTGATATCGGTTCTTATCCACTGTAATCGTTGTTGTTTTAAGTAGGTAGGGAGGAGAGTGGATAATTTATTTTCATTACTATATCTCTCATGGTTGTATTTTATATCCTTGTTAATGAAATTCTTAATATTATTATTTTTTAAATATAATTAGAATAAGTCATGGTCAGATAAATATAAAAATATATATATTTACAAATTTTATCGTACATGAAATCTATTACTCGTTCGTAGGTACACCTAAATATACAATATAATTTTATCTAACGTAACCGGCTATCCAATTAATCTTTACATTTGACAAAGTTTCATGAAGTAATATTTGACGATTATACTACTGAATCTTGTTTGATAATTATAATAAAATCTAGCTTATCTTATATAAGAAATTAACAATAATTATGAATCACCCTATCATCTTTAATTGAAAAAAGACTATGGTCCAAGACATAGTTTTATTTCAAAAAGACTTCAAGATATTGTTGTAAGGCTGCCATCTCTCTTTTTTTCTTTATAATTTTGGAACATAGTGTGGAAGGGTGGAAAATAATGGGGGATATTCCCACTGAATAATCGCATTCCTCGATAAAGTTGGCGAAAGCATATAGATCAAGTGCAAGGAACTAAAAACAAAGAATAAGAGAACCCTAAATAATTGAAAGCCTTTATTTTAGATCATTTCTTTATTTAAATTTTTATTGTTTAAATTTATTTAAATAATTTAAAAATATTAAATTAAATAATAATAATAATATAAAGATGATATATTATATTATACTTAATTTAATAATTTTAAATCATGCAATTAACATAAATTAATTAAATTCAATGATAGACTCCTTTATTTTTCTTGTGCGAGTATCACATACGAGGTACTGAAAGTCAAACCAATGACCAATCACAACCTCTCTGACGCCTGAATACGACAAATCTCCTCAGCCATAAAAGGAGGAGCCCTCTCCGTTCAAACATTTCAAACACTTCATTTCTCCAAAACCCTAAATATCCCTTTAGGCTTTAGCTTCTAGCAGTAGTAGATCGATTTGATCCATCCCGCCTTTGTCTTCTTCAAACCATAACAATGGAGGCCAATACTAATAGCTCTGGACTTCCTCCTGGTTTTAGGTTCCACCCAACTGATGAGGAGCTCATTGTGTACTACCTCAAAAACCAAGCCATTTCAAAGCCGTGCCCTGTTTCCATCATCCCAGAAGTTGATATCTACAAGTTTGATCCCTGGCAATTGCCTGGTTAGTATGATTATTAGGTACCCGAATTGGGTTTCGAATTTTTCATTAATAGTCTACTAGTTATTTGATCCAGATATGTAGCTAGTATAGTACTAATTGTTGTTAATGGTGTACGTGCAGAGAAAGCAGAGTTTGGAGAGAAAGAATGGTACTTCTTCACCCCACGGGACCGGAAGTACCCGAACGGAGTCCGGCCAAATCGCGCCACCGTGTCGGGTTATTGGAAGGCCACTGGCACAGACAAGGCAATTCACAGTGCGTCCAAGTATGTGGGGGTGAAGAAGGCTCTTGTTTTCTACAAGGGTAGACCACCAAAGGGGATCAAGACAGATTGGATTATGCATGAGTATCGGTTAAGCGACTCAAAAAGACAAGCCATGAAGCAACTTGGATCTATGAGAGTAATCATTTTACCGTTTCGATGAATGTCTCAGATTGTACAATCTATTTGGAATGCTTGCTAAACTGACCTTTGCTTGTTACATTTGTAGTTGGATGATTGGGTCCTGTGTAGGATCTACAAGAAGAAGCATGTCAACAAGGCTTATATGGACCCTAAACTTGAAGATGCAAGTCCCCAAATGGATCATTTTACAGCTGCTAATGATGTCAAAGAGGAACAAGGGGTGAACAACTTCCCAAGGAATTTTTCCAATAGTAGCTTTTTGGACATGGATTACTTGGGACCAATTTCCCAGCTTTTGAATGAAAATCCGACCTATGATTTCCAGAACATGCTGGCAAGTAATGCAGGACTAAATGGCCAGACGTTCCAGTTTGGTGATCAAATCCCATACCAAAGGGCAGACTCGGCCAAATTCCAAGTGATGAATCAGAATAGTAGCAACTTTAACCAACCATTATTTGTGAATCAGGCGTACAACACTATGAATGGTTTGAACCACTAACCAATTGGAAATTCCGGATTCGGTTAGGAACTGTGATTGGAATATGTGATAAAACATTGTAAAATAGGTTTTTTTGTGAAAATGAATTCTTAGATGGCTACTTTTAATAATGTTATGTTTCACGATTTATTTTATCATATTAATCACTACTTAACAATAAGTTCTGAAAAAACAGATAAATAACATAATTTATGTATGTTCAACCGTTGAAACATATAACGAATTTTTAACGAGAAGATATCATTTAAAGAATCATGCCCAAAATCCTTTCCCGTACTGTGATTCCTATGGCAGTTCTTCTAACAATAAGATTCTTTGCAAATTGTTGCTTGTAATCTCGGTCTTATCCAAAATATGACTTATTCAGATTGGTATGGGGCGGTCAAATACACCGGGTGGGAACCAATCAGGGGAGTGACGTAACAGGGAGTGTGCCATTTTCCATGAATGCTTGTTTGGAAAATCTTGGCGGCTGAGGATGTCATTGCAGCCTCTAATAGATGCTCTTTTATTATATGAATAATATTTAGAATTATACAATTTATAACTACGAGATATCAGCGTTGAAATTAAATTTCTATTTTTTTTCTTATCTATCCGAAACAACAACAATTACAGTAGATAAGAATCGATATAAAAAGGGTTCAATTGTAACCTAACATAATCTAGAAGTCTCAATATATTATTTCAACCAACGTTAGGAAGAAATAACTATTTCAAACATTACATGTCAAACTTGTCATGCACAACTAACATCTCCATTACATTGAAAACAATAATTAACCGACATTAAATAGTCCTTGAACATGATACTATAACTCTGTCTCACCCCACGTCATGACCCAAACATATCAAAACCCTAAACCCGAGATGATGGAAAAGGCTCAGACCAACATCTCCATATTCGGCCGTTGATGCATCTCCACTCGTCCACCATGGCCACCTCTTCATCCACCTGTGTCGAACTCGACCATGCTACAATAGGAGAAACCCTCCGTACACCCAAGAACCATCCAGGACCACGATCTCCTTGAGTAGTGCCGAACTCGAAAACACATCACTATCTTTCCTGACAACCCATTGATCCGATCCAAGAACCCATCATCTCTGACCATCCTCCAACTGTCGTCGTTCACCATGGTGAAGCACAACCACACCATGGCTGTCCCTTGAGAGCAGATACAATCGTCTCCAATCTAGAGGCTCAGAAAAGCTTCTTCCTTTCCTTCCTTCGAGTCGGGACCAAAGCCATCTATCAATAAATCTCGTCCGACCACACCTGTCAGTCGTCGGCTTGGCCGATGGCCAACACCAGTGCCACGGTGCAGTCGGACGAGGGGAGAAAAACTTTTTAGTGAAGCCCTAGCATTAAGTCAATGACATAATCCTACTTAGTTTAACTAACCCAGTTCGAAACTTCGAGCTTCCTCGATTAGTTGAATTGTTTAATAAGAGATTACGATAACTCAACCCGTGTTTTCATATCTAAATCCTCTCATCTCCAAATTTCTCCTCACTGTGAGGTGGATTGATGCAAATATTATATTTTGGGTCATCCGATGAAGTTGAAGATTAGTGGGTCACCCGATGAAGTTGAGGATTAGTGGGTCACATAGGTTAATCACTGGTATTCAAGAATTAGGTTTAATGGCACTAAGGAGGCCGGTGATGCTCTATTTTATTACTAACAAACTAATGTCATTGATACTTCACCGGTAGGGGTGCGCACGCCCGGGTCGAGCTGGTCTTAAATTTTTTAAGGACTGAGCCTGAACTAATCGGACCGGTCCGGGTTCGTGTTTTATGAAATCTAAATCCGAGCAAAACATAACTCGGGCCGAGTCAGCTGGATTTCGGACTTTTCAGGCCCAAATATTAAGTTTCACATATCCATTTATTCTCTCAAATTTCATCTTATTTAACATGTACAAGTTCTAAAATAATTAAATAAAGATTAGAACTCCGCAAGTTTGATATAAACAAAGCCTGAACCCGAACCTATTTTTAGAGAACGGTAATTAAAATGGTTAATTAAAATTATTACAGGCCGAGCCGGGCTTTTCGGTCCCTTTTTAAATTTCAAGCTCGAACCCGAACCGGTTTTTAGAGAACGGACCGGGTTTTGAACCGAACTGAGTTTAGGGCTTCGGGTTTTGGTCCGAATCGGGTTTATTCGGATTTTCCGGGTCGGGTTTTTGGGTTCCGACGCCCACCCCTACTAACCGGTACTTAACCAGCAACCAATGCTAAAGTTTAGCTACTTAACATTACAAATCCATCTCGGAAGTGCATTTTCTGTGCAGAAATGGGAGCTCAAGAGATTGACCTTTGGGGTTCTTTAGACGATGGATGCTGCAAGGAATGGTTGATGCTAGCTTGCATGGTTTTTTCATGGATTTTTATTCACAGATGGAGCCAGAGGAATAGAAAAGACTCCAAAACATGGCCTTTGGTAGGAGCAGCAATTGAACAACTAGTTAACTATAACAGAATGCATGATTGGCTTGCCAAGTACCTATCCCTGTCAAACTCTGTTGTGGTGCCAATGCCATTCACAACATACACTTACATTGCAGATCCAGCTAATGTAGAACATGTCCTCAAGACCAACTTTGCCAATTACCCCAAGGTATATACTTCCTCCTAGGCAAGTAGGCATAGCATTGGTCGCATTTGGTTTTGTTTCTTCAAATATCTGCTAAGAAGCTTTGATTAACTGAAGGGTGAAGTGTACCAATCATACATGCAAGTTCTGCTCGGAGAAGGAACCTTCAATTCAGATGGAGAGCATTGGAGGAAACAGAGAAAGACTGCAGACTTTGAATTCACATCGAAGAATTTGAGGTACTTTTGTACCGTAGTCTTCAGGGATTACAGCATCAAGCTGCATAGCATTCTGAGTCGAGCATCTTTCCAAGGCCTACAAGTAGATATGCAGGTGACTCCCCGTAAGTTTGTCCATCCTTGGATGAGGGTGGCTATAGATACAAGTAGAGAGCCTGAACATGTTCTCTTGTTGCAGGAATTGCTGATGAGTATGACTCTGAACTCCATATGTAAGGTGGGATTTGGTGTAGAGATTGGAACCCTGGCTCCAAATCTACCGGATAATCAATTTGCACAGACCTTCGACACTGCAAATTTTATCGTCAATTGGATTCATGGATACACTATGGAAGATAAAGAAATTCTTAAATTTGGGAACAGAAGCTTTACTTGACAAGAGCATGAAAACCATTGATGATTTTACATATTCTGTAATTCGGAAAAGGAAATCAGAGATAAAAGAAACTCAACAGTTCAGATAAGAACCTGCAGGTATACTGGTAACAAAAAGTCTTCTTTACTAATACATTACAGAAAATGCACCTTTTAACTAACCTAAATCTTATACAGATGAAGCATGATATACTGTCACGATTCATCAAGTTAGGTGAAGACCCAGAAAGCAACCTGACTGATAAAAGCCTCAGGGATATTGTCCTCAACTTCGTAATAGCTGGTCGGGACACAACAGCAACCACTCTCTCATGGGTAATTTACATCATAATGACCCATCCTGAGGTAGCTGAGAAGCTACATACGGAGCTGAAGACTCTCGAAGAAACCCTGGCGCAAGAAGAGAAAGTTTCATTGGTACAATATGACAAAGAGGACCTTGAATTATTTAACCAAAGAGTGAAACAATTTGCAGGACTATTGAGTTATGATTCACTGGGGAGACTATACTATCTGCATGCGGTCATCACAGAGGCACTCCGTCTATACCCTGCAGTCCCTCAGGTATGCCTCTTCCTCATTGGTCAGTAAGTTCTTTCCATAAAACATTCCTAGTGAACTAGAAATGCATACGACTTCAGGACCCTAAAAAGATATTGGAAGATGATGTTCTACCAGATGGAACAAAAGTCAGAGCAGGAGGAATGGTGACCTACGTTCCCTATTCCATGGGTAGAATGGAGTACAATTGGGGTGCTGATGCAGAGCTTCATTTAAGCCAGAGAGATGGCTAAAAGACGGTTCTTTCCTAAACGCATCACCATTTAAGTTCACCGCATTTCAGGTTACTCAATTAAGCAACATTAACATTATATATCCATGAACAAAAGGACATAAACATAAACCGAAAAAGATATTTTTGGCCTTTTGATTTACAAGCAGGACCAAGAATTTGCTTAGGGAAGAACTCTGCATACCTTCAAATGAAGATGGTGCTGGCCATTTAGTGCAGATTTTTCATATTCACTCTGGTCCTGGACATCCAGTTGAGTATAGGATGATGACAATCTTATCAATGAAGCATGGCTTGAAGCTTAATGTAGCCAGACGTTCATCAAATGCATGAAGCTTAATGTAGCCAGACGTTCATCAAAGCAAATAAATGTGTTTCCCCAAAGTTCTTGCCCACTTTTGAATCTTTAAACAGAAGACGAAAGATTATCAGAAAACATGGTCCCTTTCCATTCATGTAATATATTCAATTTTACAAAGCCTCAATTCACAACAGTTATACAGTACACACTGGATAGAAGGTTTACTATAGATTTGGCTAAGAGACCAATCTCTGCTTCTTATCTTTCCATTCAGTAATTTCAGTATCAACTTTCGCCTGAACTATTCCATGGAACCCCGGATACGGTTCATAACGAAAGAAGCTTTGCAGAGCCTGAAGCAATAAAAAGGCAGAAAACACACACATCATGGTTGTCAAGCTAGTAAAGTCATCTAAACACTAGCTCCCCTAGTTAAAATTCATCAATATTAACTCTAACAAAACAAAGAAAGGAGCCATTATAAACGCCTGCGCAAGGTTGTCCAACAAAGCCGGTGCCCTTTTCTACACATTCAATCACATTTCAACAGCATTAACAACAACACGAAGTCTCACACAAAAAGAGAGTTCAAAACCAACACGTTCCAATACCTCAAAAACCCCATGGCCAATAAACTGTCCAGTCCAACACACTATCTGAGCCACCAAAACAACCAGAAAAAACAAATTTGACTATTTCATTCACAATTAAACCCAGAAATCAAAACTTAAACTTTGACAACACAAGAACTTCTAAACTCAGCAATTAAATCATGACCTTTTAACAACGCAAGAACTTCAATAAAGCATCAAAATTTCGTAAAAACAAACAAAACCCAGATCATATTCTTATCCAAAACCCAATAACAACTCGGAACTCACCTTCCAAGCAAGCGAAAACCCGAGTCCACACGCAAGGAAGCTACTGCCAAGTCTGCCAACCCAGCAAATGAAGCAAAGCAGAGCAGCCAAGGAACCAGCTTTATGATCCACGACGAATAAATCAAAGTCAGCAAGAACCCGACGTTGAACGCCAGAATGACATGGCTGCACCCAAACAGTGAACGCTCCACGCTGAAAATCGACGGCGTGAAATAGAGGACCAACAGAGCTGTGAAGAAGATGGGCCACACGAAGATCATACGTATCGCTATGTTGATCGGATTGCTGTGATAAGCTCCATAGAAAGCGAAGTGTTTCTCAAGGAGTCAAGGTCAAACAATCCAGTCTTCCTCATATTTGATAATTCCCCAGAATATTTCAAAATTAGTTTTAAAATTCCAGGGATTTTGACAATTTAGAGACAAATCTGAGCCGTTGGTTTTCCATTGGTCAATGATGGATCAAGGAAAATTTAACAAGATCAAAAGCAGTCCACCATAGTTTACCAATGTGGTTCATATTTTTGGAGTAGAAGCAATGAGCAGCTTCACTAACACCACCACCCTCCTCCATGCCCGCATTACCAAGCCCTGGGACACTCGTTGCCAAGACTCGGTAATCCGAGGATCGTTTACGGGGAGGAAGATGCGACGGGTCGTTGGAAAGTTGTGACAACATTTTTGGCTACTATACTAGGGATTGGGGTGGTTCAGGATGTCACTGCTACTCTGCTTGGACTAGCTCAGAATTGGAGGACTCGTTCTTTTATAAGGGAACGTTTCTTTGAGCCTGGATTGTCACCAGAAGATGCAGTGCTAAGGATTAAGCAAACTGCTGAAGGGTTACATAGTATTAGGGACACGTTGGAGGCCATGGCTACCTCCTCTTTTACGTTCGCCTTAAGTCGGCGTATCTTTCTCAAGATTTGAAGAATGCAATGACTTTGGTGCCGACAGTTAACCGGAAAGAACCAAGACGGCGAATGAGTTGGTGGATAACATGAAAGAGGTATGTCACTTCTCTCTTAACAGCTTATAATGCTTCAATGTTGTGAATTCATAATTTAAAGCATGATCTATTGGAATTTTGTTTACTGTAATCTGATGGCAATGTAATCATGGTTATGCTGCAGTTGGATTATTGTATACAGACGCCATAGGCAACTCCAAGCTATGTAATAGGAAGATTGTTCAGTACGTACTTTTTTTAACAGGATTCAGTACGTACTTCAGCAAACTGTTTACATCACTCCCTCACAAACCCAAATTATTCACATGAAAAGAGCACACAGTCCATCCGAGTATCAGTTTTTTGCAACGCATGTTCAGCTACCGGTGAGTGATCGCGACAGAAGACAATATGATTAGCAGTATGATCACAACAACAGCGATGAAAGAGCCGATGAGAGAGCCCGAAATGCGCTCACAAAAGTTGTTAAATTGGCGGCAAAATGGAAACCAATTGGCGCTTGAGCTGCCATAGTGTGCCAGGAACACTATTGCTGTTGCTGATGATGCTCCAGCAGTTAGAAGACCCATCATTGCCTTCAAAACACATTGGTTTAAACACACTATATCAGAAACTGATAGATATATACTTAATCTCATTCAAGTTTTGCATCAGTCCTATTAGCAATTACCGTGTCGAAGATCACCAAGGTGATCCTACTTTTCACTGCTCCAGTCCAGATTATGTGGACAATTGACACCGGAAGTGAAAGCACAAGGTAGACGCATACAATTGAATTGACAATCACAAAGAACCTGCATGCGACATGAAAAATTTAAATGTAACACCTAAATTCTTCAATTCAGAACGGAAATATGTATTTTTGTTTCAGTACTACTCACTTAAGTGTAGGAAGATCATTGTAATTAGCCTTGAATCGAGCAAACTGTGCAACAAAGGGAAGTGTTTGCCTGCTGGTTCCCATGGCAATGGCACTTGCTAGTGTTCCGATGGCTGCCACTACTCGCATAATAAAATCGAGAACAGATAGCACTCTGCTCACCCTCA
This sequence comes from Comarum palustre, assembly GCA_951800085.1. Lineage (NCBI taxonomy): Eukaryota > Viridiplantae > Streptophyta > Magnoliopsida > Rosales > Rosaceae > Comarum > Comarum palustre. Next base: position 2,996,105 of record OX637586.1, on the reverse strand, counting down.
CCCTTGGGATTGGTTTGTGGGCTTCGCTACCCTCGAGTAGTACTACAGGTGCTGCAGCAGCTGTCTTCATTTTCTCTTAGTTATGATGATCTATTTGAAGTTTGAAGATCGGTGGTGTCTGATACAGTGATGTTGCTCATGAATTTATATACCAAGAATTGGAGCACAGAAGCACATCATACTTCAACTAGTGGCTGATCTCATTGGTAAAGCTTTAGTTCAACTATGTATTATTCTACTCAAATGACAATCCTACCTGCTCCAACTAGCTCCATTTTTAAGGTACGTTGTTTCATGAGCTAGCCTTCTTCCAACTCCAACAACGAACAGATAATGCCATGAATTTGGGATATGGCTTTGCTTCTCATTTCAGATAATGGCATAGTAAATTGGCTAATAATGTGAAGTATGAAGTCATTGCAAAATGAAGTCATAGTGAATTGGCTAATAATGTGAAGGAAAGGTAGCTTTTATGCTCAAGAAGGGTAATGACAACGAATATCATATTAACATAAATACAAGTCAACCTGTCAATTCAACCCGTTATCTGTTAATGTCCGCTTACTCTCTGTTAAAAACTTGTCCGCTAACGATCCGATTACATAACGGGTTAATGAGTTGTCAACCCGTTACAACCCACCAGTTGACGGACGGAAATGGATTGTCTGTTGGAACCCATTTAACCCGTTAAGGTCATCTAAGGAATAAAAAAATAAAAAATAAAAAAAAGAAAACCTTACTAATTCATCTTCTTATTTTTTCTTTTTCTTGTTTTTTTAACTTTATTTCATCTAAATCGTTGGAACTTCCAACCGCTAAAAGAAATTTTTATTGGTATTTGATTAAAAAATATATATAAGAAAGTATGAAAAAAAAATTAACGAGTCTTCATGGGTAACCCGCGAACCCAACAGGTTTAACCCGTTATAACCCATTAACGTAGCGGGTTATAACAGGTTGAACCCGCTAAAACCCGTCCATTAACCGTCCAACCCGTCTATTTGCTAGATTGAAATACAAGTATATTAACATGAACACTCCAGCATGATCATTAATCAAGTTTTTGAATACTCATCACCTTCGCTGTTCTTTCTCCTTCGTGTTTGTTTATGATCACATAGTTACTACTTTCAATTACTTGTATATTTTGTCATTTATTCCCACCTAAATAAATGACAAGTATCCCTTGTGTTTAACCATTCTAACCAGAGTTAGCAAATGTATATTTATAATAAAAAATATATCAAAACAATTAAACTTTCCAACAGAGTTAAGATTTTATATTAATAAATATCAATCAGAATAAATTTAAAACAGAAAAGATGAAAAAAGAAAAAAAAACATGTAATTGAAAGAAGTTCTTCACATATGGGTACTAATCCCAGATTCCCAAGTCTTCATCATCTCATTTTGAATTGTCAATCCAAATCTTCTTCTCCTCAAATTGAATTCTCACCACAGTACAAAAATTCGCGTCTCTATTCACCAGATGAAAGAAATAGAAGAAATTGAAAAGAGAAAAGTGTTTCACATGTCTCATAACATCTTCTTCTTCTTCTTCTTCTCGATAGAGAGAGAGGTTTGCAAAGCTTTGGTGGCAGGCGAAGATGAAGCGATCGATGGTTTTGATTTTTGTTAGAAAAAAAGAAGGAAAGTAAAATTACAATATAATTAATTATCAAAAATATATATTTGTTAACTATGGTTAGAGTGGTTAAACACAAGGGACACTTCATTTATTTAGGTGGGGAAGTAGGGGTGTGAAATAAATTTGCATCCATATAACTACAATGAGAAAAAATCTTTTGTCCCGTTTACCTGTTTCCTTGTCTCACTTATTGTTTGAAATGTGTCTTCCGTATGAGCTGAACTTAAATCCTTAACAGAGTTAAGTCTAAAAAATCCCAAATATTTTTATTTACCAAAAAATTAATAGAAATATAGTAAACAATAACTAAAACAAATGGAAAGAAAAAAAATACTTATTAAGCTATGAGAGTTCTCTCTGCTCTCTCTTTTCAGAGGGAGGAAAACCCTAGATCTAGGGTTTTGCTCGCTGCGAACCTTTGTTACCGATGAGGTCGCCTCACCTAGTGTAGCTATCCTATCGTCCTCCTTGAAGGCGTGTGCTCCCCAATTTCCTCCTTTGGGTTGCGGTTTCAATTTCTTGGTGGTGTGGTGTAGATTCGTTCACAATGATCTTAACAAGAAGTTTTCTCGCTGGTGTTGGGCATGACGGTGTCCCTCCGGACTGCCGCTAGTCAGAGGCAGGAGGTCTAGGGTGCTGGGTGCCCAAATCACTACCCTTTGGGCCTGGGCTTAGTCTCAGCTTAGTGTGGGTCTGGGCCTAGGGCTGATTATGGGTGTTTTCAGGCCCATGCACATGTGGGCTACGATATGAGACCCAAAAGGTTGATTTTGGATGATTTGGGTTTTATTTCAAACTTGGAATGGAGGCCCAGTTCTATGGTTACGATTTTTGAGTTTGATTGCTAACGTCTGCGTTTCTTACACCCTTGGTCGTCTTTGTTCTCTAAATCTCCGATTATGACCCTATTTCCTTCGAATTTCCACGAATCTCCAAACACCCATCTCAAACTTCACAAATTGCACCTCCCATGTCGGCGTTCTTGCACCAATGCCCGCTCCACAACCCTTTTTTAGATCCACATTTAGTATCCCAACCTTTCTCAAATCCATACATAACCACTTGTCATTTTTTAGCCCCTAAGCCTTCGTAGTCCTTCTCTGCTTCTTACTAATTATGGGTGTGTGTTTTTTCTATGGACAAATCATCATTTGCTCATATGGAGAAATTAGAGATTCACTCCCCCATCCAAGTTAAAAAGATAGGAAGAGTTCTGAGCTTCTGGGTTTATCCTTATTCTTCTAAATTTTCTATTTGGTTGATTATTTAATATATTATAATTTAGGACATAAATAATCTTTGCAAACTCTATCAAGCAGCTGTTAGTTTCAACGACTTAGATGACACATGTCGACAAATAAGTGGGAGACAGGTAAGAGGATAGGAAAATGGGGACAACAAATTTTCTCCCAGCTACAATGAACTTATTGCATTCTAGAATATTTGTGACTAAAATCAGCCTATTGTTATCTCTGACCAAGTGTGAAAACTTTAATGTTTGATTCACAATTGACAAAATGTGATTATCATACAATGTTTATGTTCATTGAAGAAAAACACAAACAATTTGGATTGAATTCTTCACCATTTAAGAATATTATAAGAGCCGTCTCTGGATTAGATGAACTTTATTTCTCATACTTTCCTCCACAATTGGATTAGTTCACCTCAATTCAGCTAGATTTTCTCATGCGGATCTTCCAACAAGTAATAACCTTCAAATTAGCTTTATTATTCATCTCATCAATCACTATCATATCAGCTCTCTAGTCACAACATTTATAGTTTGAAAACTTATTTTGTTGAAATTAATTATTTTTTGCTAGTCACCGTATCCCAATAAAGATTACAACATTTTTAGAAATTTAACAGAATTGTTCAATATGAATTTCTTCTAATATCTCAACTCCTCGTATTATTATAAATTCGAGCATTTGTAACTATAATGAGCTTGAATACGACCAGCTTATTGCTATCTCAATCACCAGCCCAGAGTGAACACTTCGGTCAGTTTGGTGTTTCATCACACTGACAGAATGTGCTAATCATCCACTTCTTGTTTATATTTATATGTAACCCTCATACAATATATATTTCAAAAAAAATGAAAAACAAAAAAACATTGGTTCATAAACATATCCATCTGGATATAAGGCCCAAAACCAGGTTCCGACTTTCCGGTCTTCGGACAAGGTCCCAAGGCCCAAGCTTCAGAGCCCGTCCACTATCCGACAATACTATAAATAGCGTGGTCTCCAGACTGCATCTCTTCTCAATTGGATCGCCCCGTTTCGGCTCCGGTTCTCCCAGGCGGATCTTTCGTCAGGTATTAACCATCAATTCGAAGCTACTAGCCTGGAGCCTGTTTTTACTGTGGTTTAAAACACTTATGCCAAACTTGAACTCATTCTGAAGTTGGAAGTGGGAATGGATGTGGTGAAGCTAGGCATGCATGTATAATATTGATGTTCTTTACTTAGGTGTTTGTTGAGATGATTTTCTTCTGTTTGTTTTGAATCTTTTCTGATACTGATCTGGTTATTAGGACAAAGATTAAATCTCAAGGTTGATGATACTTCACTATCAGTCTGTCAGTGTTGCCTCGCTTTTGATGTCTAACCAAAACAATGAAAAGATTTATGATAACATGATTAATTTACTGTTGTTTTATAGAGGTAGGTGAAAACTTCAATGCGGTTTTGGGGCATCTGATACTCATTATAATGATATTTTGGTTGTTCTTTGATTGGGGTTATCTACTGGACCGATATTTATAGATTTGAAGGTCGTGTGATTTTCAAATTTGATAGAGATCTGCCATTAATTTTGCTAATGATCGAAAGGACTTCATTGGTTTAGCTCTTCCCGCTGTTTTTGTTTGAGTGAGATGTTAAATTTTGCAGTTGTCACCTCTGAATAGAGCAAAATATGGCGGATACAAACATGGAGGACGTGAAGGACCAAGAGCTTGTTCAAGGTCATGGTGACAATGTCGAGCAAGGGGTAAAAGCTTCAGATGAAAGTCATGATGAACATCCCATGCCTTCGGTCCAGAAGGAGGTGCAACATTGCTTTGAAAAATCCTGCCTTATGAAAATCGTTAGGCAGATGCTAAAAGAGTGGTTTCACCCAAACTTTTGAAATCATTTATGATCTAATAGTTTGTCAGATAATGCAAACTGTTAATTGTCATCAACCTACTTATTTGGGTCTCTTTATCTATGACTTGTGCAGTAGGTCATGTGTATGATGTTTTTTTTGCAGGAGGAAACAATTAAGAAAAAGTATGGAGGCATCATTCCTAAGAAGCCTCCACTAATATCCAAGGTGACTGTCAGCCTTACTCTTTCACATTCTCATAAATTTGAAGCTGTTCTAGTTTCATTTTTATATTGAGATGAAGGCATCCAATACTAAGTTAAATTTCTTGTGTAGGACCATGAGCGGGCTTATTTTGATTCTGCTGATTGGGCATTGGGAAATGTACTTTATGTTGAGATATCTATCTCACATCGGGAATATGAGACCTTGTCTGTGGGTTTATAAGGGTTTGGGCTACTCTCTCTATTGCCAATTGGTTTTGGAGTTGAACCTCAGACTACTTTATCACTTTATATGATTCACTCACTTAGATTGTTGTTGCTAGTCAGGATATAAATCATGTATGGCTTCTCTGGCTCGAAATAACTCTATCCACCCTCATAGCTCTCATTTCTTATCCCCTGATTTGTGGAAATGGGTTTGGGATCTAAGAGCTCCTCCTCACATAATTCACTTCATATGGAGAGCTCTCTCTGGCGCCATCTCTACAAATTTGGCCAGAAGCCAGCTAGGTCGAGATCAGATCAAGATATATATATATATATATATATATATATATATAGACTCTTTTGGTTTTGTGAGAGGATCGATAGAGGCCGGCTAGGTTGAGAGAGAGGAGAAGATAAAGGATAAAAAAAATGTGTAATTTTTTATACAAAGTTATATATGTTCTTTACAAATGCTTGATATTTATTTATTAGTATATAAAATATATATAATTATTTTATTATGACGCTTCTGAAACACTTCGTTTCTAACCATTTAAAAAAAACACTTTCATTCTTCCACGTTTCCGCTTCCGTTTTCGTGCAAGACGAAAGTAAACCCCCCTAGACCAGACTGGTATGAAAAGTTGTAAGCGTCACTGTTGAACCCCGGCATGCAATCTTATGAAGACGAGGTTAGTTTCGTCATTTTTGAATGTGACTGCATGTTTCATTCCCATGGAGGGGTAAGATTGCAGATTACAAGTCGGAGCTGTTTGCTAGGTTGAAGGGAAAAGCTGAGCGAGTGTTGGAAATTGGTATAGTGACTGGTCCTAATCTAAGATACTATGGAGCTGATGACGGTGTCCGAGTTTTTGGTGTGGATCCTAATAAGAAGATGGAAAGATACGCTCAGGCTGCGCCTGCGGCCGTGGCTGCTGGTTTGCCCCTTTCCAACTTCGAGTTTATACAAGCAGTATGTAATATCCTAATCTCTGCCTGTCTTGCATTGCCGAAATTGAGTTTCTAGTTACTGTCTCCCTTTATGTACTTTTGTTCGTGATACTGCTAGAATTTACATTTCACATTTTTACATCATAACCAGGTTGGGGAGGCTATACCATTAGCTGATGCTTCTGTTGATGCAGTTGTTGGAACCCTTGTATTGTGTTCTGTAAAAGATGTCGACAGGACTCTAAAGCATTATGAAAATGTCACTTGTGAGTTGTGACTTGAATCAGTGGATGCAACAGGCCTTGTTAATATAGATCCTATTCTTTTATTTTAACAAGTCTAAATTTGCTGAGGGGCATGTTTACTTTGCAGGAATGGAATACAAATCTAAGAGAATGATTACGTGTTAAGAAAATTCTTGTGTTTACTTGCTCATAGTGTTATGGAATAAGCCGTGGGTCCTACCAGTCAACCCGGAATTCATTCGTGATTAACCCTGATTTGTAATACCAAAGGGGGAGATGAGTTTAGAAATCATGTCATCAGGAATAAAATTTTTGTTCCTTAAAATTTATTTCTTCTTGTATTATGGATACATGCAGCCTCTTTTGAGTATATTTTATTTGATATGAATGAGACGATCTACAACCTGGCAGACCTTTATATATATATATGATTTTGATTTGATGATTTTTTTATTTCTTCATAAAGTCTAAGTTTTTGTTGTTCCGACCAATTAGACTTGATGAAGATGATCAAGTAGTATCGTTGGACATAATTGAAAGCCCTCTTATTAACAACTGCTTATAGAGAGGTCATTGTTTTTGAAGTAGCAACTACACAAAACATAAACATCGATCTGGCTAAATTGAGCAGAAAGTTTATCTCTAATTCAAACCATGATTGGTACGTGGCTCATTGCCTCAGAATGACAGAATTCAAACATTTTTAAAGAGTAATTTAGTAATTAAAGTAGTTTTGATTATGATTCCATATAGTAAGTAAACAACATTAATCGTAATTGATTCCATTCCTATTCCAATACCATATGATAAGTAATCAGTTCAATGAAATTGAACTCCTTACATACTATTTCATTTCGTCTCTCATTTCATTTTTATTCAATTTCTAATCAAATCCATTCCAAACAAGTAAACGTGCTGAAACAAGGTGGACTTTACTTGTTTGATGAGCATGTTGCTGCTAAAGGTATAGTCGAGCTGAAATTCGTAATCCATAATCAAATAGTTGTGCCGGCCGGTTTAGTGGACTCATAATTTAGTTGCTAATCACTCTTTGCTACTGTTATGCTGCTGCAGACGGAACACCCCTCGGATTTATACAGTGTTCTTTATACTCTTGCCGACTGATGTCATCTCACCCGGGAAACAGGAACCAACATATCAAGATCCGGCTTCTCAATCGTCGAGCTTAGCATGACCGCCTTGTCCAGTGCCTCCATCATAAACCCTCAAATCTATGGAGTAGCTTGCAAGTAATAACGTCCTGAATTGCGTTGTTCCTTGTTTTGTCCATTTCTAATACAGCTGATATGATAACAAACATTAGTAGACGGAAAGTTCGATTAGATAGTGCTGCATATTATGCAAACTGAAATATATTGTTGTGATTGATTGCAGAAATTTATAAAAAGTATATATTTATCAGTTTGACCCTCATAAACTCATCGTGTATATTGATAGAATCAATTTTTAATATACATAATATACAGTGTTATACAACAGAATGAACGGACAAACCTTAGCCTACCACAAAAAGAGTAATTATTGTACATAATCGACAGTCTTGTATTGGATTGTTATTATTGGAAGACAATGAATCTGGATTTGCAGGCATTGCATTATCATTCGGCTTCTGGGACTAATCATTTTGGCTTCAAGAAAATTTTGAGCTCATAATTTTCTAGTCTTAATTAATCCCGTAGTGTTGGTTGTTACACCTACAATATTGTAAATTTGTAATCTGTGATTATGAATCCTGTGAATCCAATTTTAAGGGGGTCTGAATCCAATTTTAAGGGGGTCCAGTAAACCTGTGACAACACAACAGAGTTGGGAATTGCTGTTTTAACAAGCTAATGACAATGGTGAATTGTCAGGGGGAGGGGGGAAGCTAATGACAATACTTCGATGAAACATGTGGACATTTTGAGATTTTAAAGTGTGAAACCAAAAATCACACCGTCAGAAAAGTACAAAGTGATCGTTGTTCATCGTCGAAGGCCCGTTTATATATACCCGCCTATCCACATTTCTCTCACTTTCTCAACTCTCTCTAACAAACAAGGTGAATCCACTTTGATTACACATCATGGTGAATTCGGCTCTGACAAACAAGATGAAGCTAATGTGTAAGTGTGTTCAAATTTCACACACAAAGGTAAAAAAGAGAAAAGCATTAGGGGTGAGCTTTTTACACCGAAATACGGTTACTGACCTGAACCGTACCACAAAACATGATTTAGTAACCATTCGAATTAAAACTATGTAGTTTAATGGTTACACCGCACCCAACCGCATAAAAACAGTTCAGTTGCGATTTGAGGTTATAATTTAACTGATTTAAACCGAACCGAATTATATTTTTCTTATTTTTTTTAATTTTTCATTGATGGAATTTGATATGTAATATATAAAAAATCATTTATGTTTAAGTTTTTGTAGTTTGCAAGTTGTTATAATTGCATTCAAAAATCATTTAATTTTTCATGATAGTTTTTTTGAAGAGAAAAGTAAAATTACAACAAAGAGCCTCTTAGGCGACCGATACAAAACGAATCCATAAGAAACGCCATTTGAGCTTGGGGAGGGATCCCACCAGGGCAACACATGATAGTTGATATATGCTGATTTATTAAGTTATCAAATATGGTGTTTTGTTAGTTAGTTGATATTCCGATGACATTTGTAGACTTGTATGCATTCAAAATTTGTTCATGCCTTATAGGAATTATTAGGCAAAGATTTAAACATCACTTGCTTGTTAAAATAAATGAATCGGTTCACACCGAAACTGAACCATATCGCACAGAAAAATTATGTAACAGAATGATTTAAAAACTGAAAAAAAAACGATTTAGTTACTATTTAAAATATTATAAAACTGAAAAAATAATTTAGTTACAATTTAACCATCAAACCGAATCACGTCCACCCTGCTTTCAAAACACAGGTGTGCGTAAGCCTAGTAGGTACAAATCGATTAAAAAAGAAATAAACTATTGTAAAGAGCCAAGATAGTGTAAATAATTAAACGGACTGGAATGAATAGAAAGTGTAGAATAAAGGGAGGATCTTGATGCAAAAACAAAGTCCTAAATTTGCTCCAGCTTTCTCTCCCCCAATATATTTAGGGTTTTCACAGCCACCACACCAGACTACTCTCGCGTCCTTTCTCGTGTTTCCTCACTGTCTCTAATTGTAAGCTCTCTCTTTTGTTTCTCGATTACATTTCTGGGTTTATGTTTCTAAGTATTTCTAGGGTGTCTGCCTTTTCAGCTCTGAAATATAACTCTGTTTTGCCTGGCTGTACTGTCTAATTGGTGTTTCCAAGAGCATCTTGTGTTCCTTGTTTATGCGGTTTCTTTGCTCTATCTGAATATTTGATCTCTTGGTTGTTTGCTATCAGTTTCTGTTTTTTGATCAATCTATCAGTTTCTGTTAGTGTGTGCTTATTTAGAACCAGCATGGAAAATGCATTTCTGCAAGTTGTGAAATTTTAGTGTAATTTTGATAACCCACCTGATTTTGGATGTAAAAATCACTGCTTTCTGGGTTTATGTGTAGTTTTGAAAGTTTTGTGATTGTTGTTAGTTTTGATGAGTGTAGAAACTGAATATAGATATAGACATCATTTTAATTTGGTGTTACCTTGTTGTCAGTGTTGGAATTATCACAACTGAAGAATTGAAGACTTGGAGAGGAAACTTGGAGGTGTAAACAGCGTAGTTTTACTTATGTCATAATCGATGGAGCGACTTTGATTATGTGTGTTCAGGATTGAGAGTTTTGTGTGTGGAGTTGTACTGCAAGGTCCAATTTTCATGTGCGGTGCTTCGAATCGTGAGTTGATTACAGTGCTTAGAACAGTTAGATTGTGAATGAACGTTTTGATGAGTGGCACTTGGCATAAGTTTCTGACCTGTATCGGAAATGGTAGTGCAGATTAGTGAAGTGGGATTCAGGAAGCTTGATTGCAGACGGAGCCAATCATCCGGTGTCTATTAAAAAATAGCTAAAACGGGGTCCCTCTGTTGTGTGGCTGCAAGGCCACGTGAGTCGCACACGGCCAGTAGGGACTGGTCTGTTGGTCCAGACGAGCCTTGTTGGCGAACTAATACGAGCTTCTCTCCACCTCCTTCTAGATGGGACTTTCGATTCCAATCTGAAGAACTGCCGTATGGTTTACACGATGATGTTCAACTATATGGGTCGGCTACTTCATCAAACAGTAGAGGAAGTAGGGGCTGGGTGAGAGGCAATCATCTCTATAATCTTCACTACTCCGCATCTGATGGTGCTGGGCCGTTTTTAAGTAGTTCTTCTGACCATTCTCAAGGTCCTCAGTGGACACCTCCCGCAATTCAGGAAATCAGTTTTGATGATTATGAAACTACAAACAAGAGAGGTAATACAATTGATAATGCATCTCTTGTTTCGATTTTATCTGCAGATGGCCTTGCATTGTTCATATATATGCCGCACCCGTTGTGTGTGTTTTTGATGTACTATATAGTTTATACTGGTCACCCTAAACCCTAGAAGGATAAAAATAACACCTAATAGCAGTCTTTTGAATCTGTTTGTTTGCTCTTATCAAACCTGTTCTTACAAATACTATAGTGTTAGGCCATTCCTGAAAGGTTCATTTTATTGGATGTATGCCTGTTTGTGAAAAGTGGCAGTTGTTTGTATCAACCATTATTAAATACTGTATTGGTGTATTGTATACTTTCCGATTCATTGGAGTACAAGGTTAATTTTGTTTTACACTTACTGATCCAAGAGAAACGCCTTCCTGTAATTAACTAGTGTGCCATGCTTAACTAATCAACTCTTATACTTTACAACATGTACATCTCTTCTGTTTTCTATCCCTTGATGATTGGTACTGCTGGTTGATACATAAGAGATGTGTGGGCACTATATAACCTGGTCTGGAAATTCCATTGGTTTAAAAGTAATACAATGAGCTATGAATCTTGGATGTGAACCTTTTTTATGCCCATTACATTCCCAGGATGACCCTGAGTTTGGTTAACATTTATACTTTGTGATTCTCAATACAATATCCTCAATTCCACATGGATAGTCAAATTTTGCATTTTGAAGGATTTGGTTGTATTATCATCTGGTTTGTAGCATGTTGTCTTTATTTGAGTTTCAATTTCTCTTGGCTTATACATTTACCATAATTGACATTCAAAGTTCCTTATTAAGGATGTTTGATAATCTTAAGATTGTCATTGCTGTTGCATATATTTGTGTTATCATTAACTCAACGTCAATGCCTCTTGCTTGCTAGGTCCAGCTTTTGGGAAGTCATCTTTTAGAACTTCTATGGAGGTACTGTTCTAGAATTCAGTGTACATAGGTTATCAAAGACTAGGATTGAAGCATTTTCTTTGATGTATCTTTGCAGGGAACCTCAGAAATTCAAGATACGGGGTCCACCTCATCTCGTTCAGACAGTAGTGAATCTGAACCCACGATCAAAGCATCCCTATCTTCTCTTCATACTTTTGCAAATCTCCGTTCTTTCATGTCCAAACCTATATATCCCTTGTCATTTCCTTCACAAACTCTTCCCAGAGAGGCGTCTGACTTCACCGTTGCCGGGTCTCCTGACTTTGATGCAGCCCCTCAAAGAGATGGCCACCGCTGGAGCAGTGCCAGTAGCAGCATTGATTTTACAGATGTTTCTGAGTCATTTGAGGCAGAAATTTCTAGTCGTCACTTGAGCAATATGTCTGAAGGGTTTAGATGTGGCTTGTGTGATAGGTTTCTTTCACAAAGATCACCTTGGAGTTCTCGTCGCATAGTCAGAAGTGGAGATATGCCAATTGCCGGGGTTCTTTGTTGTTGTCATGCTTTCCATGCAGAGTGCTTGGAGCAAGCAACTCCCAAGACACACAAAAGTGACCCTCCCTGCCCCGTATGTGCCCGGCTTGAGGAGGAAAATCTCTCTGAACAGCAAAGCTTTTCTAGATTGCGAGCTAGTTTTCCAAGACTTAGACCGATCAGTGATGATGGATCATCCAGGCCTTGGAGATGCGTTCAGGTGGGAGATTGTGTCGAAGGGGCTTTGCATGCTCCCCCACGCAATAGTATGATGTTGCTCAATAGGAGTCACGTGAAGAAAAATCTCTCTTTGAAAGGCAATTCAAGCAAAGAATTTCCTGGTAAATTGAGAAGCGCCACATACGCTATACAACATTTGAGTGGAAAATCGGTTGATCAGGGAGCAATTGGATGCTCAAATTCAAAGATGAAAGCTGGGCTGAGTATTAAGAGCTGAGGCAACTTTTCTGCTGATGCTGTTTCTGTTTCCATGAAGTGTGTACTAATTGGTTGCAAGTCCCAGTTTGGTTCTAGTGAAATTATTTTTGGGTGATCAGATCACCTGGTCGCCTTGTATAGATTTGATGTTGTGCAAATCGCTGGTTGAAACTTTATAACCCTGGGTGGAACTTGAAAGTAGACTAATGCATGTTTGCATCTTTATTGTACCACTGCACCTTGGTTGTGAATGAATTTTAGTTGAAGAATGTTTTTGATGATTATCTACTGTTAGAAATGAATTGTCAGAAATTGTTTTAGAATGGTTGAGAAGAGTCTGAGAAGTGATAACAGCTTAATGGTCAGATGAAGAAAACACGCGTAAATTGTATCACTGTGTTTGAATTCTGAATGCCAAAATGAATCTGAATTCCGAAGAAGCCTGATGTATCAAAATTCTGGGATGAACCAACTTTGGAGACTTGAAATGCTTATGATCTCCTTTCAAAGTGAGTAGCCAAATAATTCAAAATGGTCCATTCATATTGGCCCTCGTTCGTTAATTCCTTGAATGATTAATGATATATGGGCTGTACAAGCCTGCAAACACAAGCTCAGGTTTGTGGGAAAGAAAAGACGAACACAAAGAAAATATCACTGATTCTTCATCGTGTAGTGATTGAAACTACAACTCACCATCCTCCTTTACCTTTGAGGAAGCACTGGGGTCATTCCAGTACGTACAGTACCTGTAACAGAGCCTCCACACAGAAAGCTGAAAGCTCCTTGTTCATAAAGCCATTGATGACCTGAAGTTGACATTTTAGCTGGTATCATCCATATGGGACCTCTACCTCCATGGATTTTCACTGCAATTGATCATTTTCGTTTACAGTTTCACACCTGTGTATGTTTTCTTATTAATATCAACCTACACATATTGGTAATACAGTTGAACTTCACCCTCAAGTTTGGTCCTCCCCTCAAGTGATTTCCATTGTTAACCAATTCCTGGACCAGCAAGCAGATATTGCTTTCTGTACTATGATGGATGTCATCAGCAGCTTCAGCTTCTCTCACCTCCACCAGAGGCTAACACAGCGACGAAATTCCTAGCCATTGAAATTGTACGTAGATGGGGTAGTGGAATATTTTCCCTGTCTAACTTTGGCTAGGGTTCCAGAGAGAGAGAGGGCACCATTGTCTAGTCCACACAATCATGTGCTCCGTCGTATAGCCTAGACAATTGCACATTGTGACATACCAACACAGAGATTACCATTTGCCTTCATGTTCCTCCTCTCTCTCTCTCTCTCTCTCAAAATCTTCCTCTAAGATCTCTCTGTTTCTGTCTCTCTATCTTGCAACTATCAATTACACCATCACTCTTTATTTTCACTGTTTTCTTCAATTGAGCCAACTAGGCCTGCTGAATCATTGCAACTAAACCACACCAATTTGGAACAGGATGAAACCCTAGTAACTCCAAAAAGATTTGAATAGTATTGCGATTGTGACACCCTTTTTCCCCTTATTGAGCAACCACCATTGGCCATTGCTACTGCTCTAGGCTGGTATAGCTCTGGTTAGATCTTTTTCTCATTTAGACTGATCAAAAGTGTGGCTAACATTTCGTAGTCTCAGTAGTTTTCCACTTTCTTATTGCGATTGCGGCAATTCACTTAGCATTGCTCTTTGAAAAAAATATCGTTTGATCACCTAATATGTCTTTTGAAGCGCTTTCTTAAGACATGCAAGTCGAAATTCAGTCATATCTACTGGTGTTGATACTAAATCAAAATAGAGAGGTTTAGTTGGATTTGCCTTTTGTGGACCTCTTCTGTTAAGATGTAATGAATAGTTGATAATTAACATAGAATTAGTTAGGTAATTGGTTGGTTAGCTATTGTTTTCTAGCTGACAAGTGACAGTAGCCAGCTGTATATTTCTGTTGAGCGTTGCTATATAAGCCCTGCTTCAGCTACTGAGTTTTTCAATAATCAAGAGCCATTCATTTTTCAATTGATCTTATCTTCAAAACCTCTTCTTCTTCCCAGCTTTTATGGTACCAGAGCCATTGGTCTCGATCTGGTGAAGCTTCCTTGCCATCGCTACACTTCGTCTTTCTTCTTCTTCGCTCGTCTGCGCTTCTTCTTCTCTGTTCAGCTAAGTCCTTCCTTGTTCTTGAAGCTTTGTTCTTCTCCTTCTTACAGTGAATTGTTGATAACACATATATTGATTCTTGTTCTTTGAGACAATTATAGTGAATCGAAACTTAGGTTTTCTATTCTGATTCCATTACTGCAAATCTTGTTCGTCAATTTTACCTATAGCTCTGATTCTGTGTTGCTCTATGAAACCTTAGCTTTTCCTACTGATTACTTCTTTCTTTGCGTAATTACCCTTAGAGTTTTCAATCTTTCAATATCAAACATTAGCTTGTTCAGTTTCTGCTTCAGATATGGCTTCTTCATCTCTAAGTTCATCTCAACCATTAGTACTCATTCCTAATATCATTTTAGATGAGAATACTTATCCTGCTTGGCTTCATCGAAGAGAAATGTTCTTGGATGGATTAGATCAGCTTGGTTATGTTGATGTCTCTACTCCTAGTCCACCGCAGTTGACTACTTTCCCTGATGGATCAACTACTCTGTCTGCTGAGTATGTGAAATGGAAGGCTCAAGATACAAATACTGTGACTATGATTAGTCATACTTTAAGGCTTACTGCATCAAATTGTGCTACTGGTTGCAAATCCGCACATGAGCTTTGGAGTAGGCTTACGACGAAATTTGCAGATTCAACTAAGTAGAATATCTTACAGTTAAAGTCTAATTTTCTGAGTATTCAGAAAAGTTCTGATGATATAGAAATCTATTTGGACAAGATTAAAGCAGCAAAGGATGCACTTGAAACTGTTTGTGTGACCATTGACAATGATGATATTGTGATTACAGTACTTAATGGTTTGCCTAATAAGTATGTAGTAATTAAAACAGTTATCCATTCTCAGTATACTTGTGCTCCTTTGCATCAGATTAAGTCATTATTGAAAGCTGCAGAGATGGATATTGCTAAAGAATCTCAGAATATTCAAAGTCTTCTCACAACCATGCTTGCTACCTGTAACATCACACCAAAATCTTCATCAGCATCAACTTCAATGTCTTTAGATGTAACCACTCAGTCTATTATCTCTAGTCTTCAGCCTGCTACTTCTGTTTCTTCTTCTATCACTGCTCAAGGAATTCCAAATTCTGTTTCTGTTACTTCACCACCACCATTATGGCCCACACATACCATGCCTCTTGGATTTAACAATTTATCCTATGTCTATCCTTATGCTTCTTTAACTTCATACCCTAATGTTGTTTATGGTTTCAACCCTATGTCATCATACCCTATGACAGACATGTATGTTGGTAGAGGAAATGGTGGCATGGGCAATCAATTTTGAGGAATAGGCTTTGGTAGGGGACAACATTTTCAAAATGGTGGTTTTGGTGGAAACAATGGTTCTAGGCCAAATGCTGGAGGGAGATTTTATGGTCCTAATGCAGGCAGTTTAGTTACTTGTCAGTGGTGTAATAAGGTTTGTCATGTTGCTAAGAATTGCAGGTCTCTGACAAATAATTATAATGCTGGTGGAAGTGGTGTCTATCCCAATAATCAAACTGTTGAGAATTGTCAGTATTGCAATAGACCTGTTGATACTGCTTCAACCTGTCATTTCATTGTTGGTTTTCTAAATCATCAATCTGTTTAGCACCATGAACCTAATGAAGCCTCAACTATGATGGCTAACCTTGCTCTACAGTATTGGCTTGCAGATACTGGTGTAACTAATCACATGACTCATGACCTGAATATGCTGTACAATGTGATTCCATATCCAATTAATGATGGAGTGCAAATTGGAAATGGTAAACTTTTACCAATAACTAATATTGGGGACTCTCAGATTGGTTCATTAAATGTGCCTAATATTCTTCACATTCCAGACTTAGCTACTTATCTGTTATCTATATATCAGTTATGCAAGCATAATAATTGTTTGGTTTGATGAGTTTATGTGTGTAATTCAGGACAAGGTGCAGGGCAAGATCGTGTACGAGGAACTGAGTAAGCAAGGACTGTATCCTATACCTTTCACTCTACTTGTTCAGAATAAATCAACAACAGTTACTTCTTCTACAAGTCTTCCAGTTTAGAGTCAGTCTACAACAAATAAAATCTCAGTGCAAAAGTCAGCTCCACATGTTCAGAAGAATGCTTTAGTTGGAAACAAATCAGCAGCAAACTTTGGCATATGAGATTAGGTCATCCTATAAATGAGATTGTAAATATCATGTTACAAAAAGGCCAAGTACAGTCTATTCCAGATATTGACAAAACAATCTGTGAACCATGCCTTCTAGGAAAATTTAATAAACTTCATTTTCATGTTTCACAGAATAGCAGCAATATTCCTTTTGAGCTTGTACATTCAGATGTTTGGAGTCCTTCTCCATATCTGTCCTTAGATGGATATAAGTACTTTTTGTTGTTCATTGATGATTGTACAAGATTCACTTGGTTATATCCAATGAAAAATAAAACTGAAGTGTTTGATTACTTCAAGTCACTGTGTGCCATTATTTCCACACAATTCTCTAATGCAGTTAAGTGTTTTAGATCTGATGGTGGTGGTGAATATGTGAATATAAGGTTCAAGGAGTTTTGTGCTGAAAAAAAAATCAGTCATCAAATCTCTTGTCCCTATACTCCTGAACAGAATGGAGTTTCAGAAAAAAAAAAAAAAAAAAAAAGACATGTAAGAGAGACAGCAGTGACCTTACTACAACAAGCTTCTCTTCCAAATCAATTTTGGTTTCATGCCTGTGCAACTGCAGCTTATCTCATTAATAGGATGCCAAACTTCAGTACTTCATATGCAGTCTCCATTTGAAAAGCTGTATAAGAAACTTCCAGACATTCAAACATTGAGGGTGTTTGGGTGTACCTGCTATCCTTACTCACACCCTACAGATCAGAAAAGTTGCAGCCTAAGACAACAAAGTGTGTTTTATTGGATTTGCTGCTGGATACAAGGGTTTCATTTGTTATAGTCATTGTAATAGAAAATACTGTGTCTAGACATGTATTCTTTGAAGAGTCATCTTTTTCTTATTCAGTGTGTAAGCAAAATCCAGACAAGAACAAGTCTTCATCAACACAAACATTAGATCAGAGAGTAGCTACATGTTTTACTCAACCCTTCTTGACTCTTACTCAGTCCTCAAGATCAATGTCTGCACCAGTTTACATAGTGGCTCCTACTACAGGTCAGTCTTCATCTCATCTTCTTCACAATGATGTACCATCTAGTGCAATCTCTTCAGAAATAGCTGAAGAACCACTAACAGTTAGACATAACTGTGATTATGTCAACAATGATCCAGTCATTATTTTGACAACTCCTCTTGGTGTTGCTAATATTTTTGGCCCTCATACTAATACTAGAATTCAATTCATTAAGAATAGTTGGAATATTTCATTGACTGCTGAACCTGAAAATGGATCACTTTTTGTGATTCTTAATAAGGACTTGGTAGTTGCTCCTTCTAGTCAAATTTCTGAGGCTAATATTGTACACCCTATTGATGGTATTGGTACTCCAATAAATGATCACTTCATGCTTACTCGAGCTAAAAGAGACATTTAGAAGAAGAAAGCTTATTCTACACTTCTTGCTCAAGTATCTTTTGATCCCATTGATAGAACCACATAGCTATAAGGCTGCTCTTAATGTTCCTGAATGGAAAACTACTATGAATGAATAATATAATGCTCTTATACAGCAAGACACATGGTCTTTAGTGCCCTTACCTCTTGACAAAAATTTAGTTTCTTGCAAATGGCTGTTTAAGATTAAAAGACATGCAGATGACTTTACTGCAAGACATAAAGCTAGGCTTGTTGCTAGAGGTTTCAGTCAAGAGTATGGGATTGACTATGATGAAACCTTTTCTCCAGTTGTCAGACACACCACAGTCAGATTAATTTTATGTCTTGCTGCTTATTTCAACTGGACTCTTCATCAAATGGATGTCAAGAATGTCTTCTTGCATGGTATACTAAATAAAGACGTTTATATGGCTCAGCCTGGAGGATATGTAAACTCTGCTCATCCAAATTATGTTTGTAAGCTGCATAAGTCACTCTATGGACTGAAGCAAGCTCCAAAAGCATGGAATGAGAGGTTTACTAATTTTCTGCCTTTCAATTGATTTTTTTGCATCTTATGCAGATCCTAGCCTTTTTATCAAGCTCAGTTGTAGCAAGTGTGTGTTTTTACTTCTATATTTAGATGATATAATTATCGCAGGTTCTTGTGAGGATATCATCACTTCAGTAAAAGCTGCTTTTCAGACAAAATTTGACATGAAAGACTTGGGGAAGCTGCATTTCTTTCTTGGATTTGAAACACAATATCTACATATGGTCTTTTTGTGTCCCAAAAGAAGTATGCTACTGATCTGATACATAAGTCTGGATTTGATGATTGTGTTGACTATACTACTCCATGCAAGTCAGGTCTCAAGCTGTACAAAGACATTGGTCTATCTCTTTCTGCTCATGAAGCAGCATCCTTTAGGAGTCTGGTTGGTTGCTTACAGTAACTCACCTTTACAAGACCTGATATCTCTTATGTAGTTAACTCAGTCTGTCAATTTCTTCATAATTCCACTGATGTTCATTTGTACGCAGCTCAAAGAATATTGAAGTATGTTAAGGGGACACTTACACAAGACATTTATTTCAAGAGGGGTGTTACTAGTGTTTCTCAATCATTACCTTGTGTGACATTGAAAGCTTATAGTGATGCAGACTAGACAGGAGATCCGAATGACATAAAATCAACAACAGGATTTGTTGTCTTGTTGAATGATGCTCTAATATGTTGGTGCATCAAGAAGTAGACTGCAGTGTCAAGATCTTCTACAGAAGCAGAATATCGAAGTATGGTAGATACTATTTCAGAGTTGATGTGGCTGATGCTTCTTCTAAAAGATCTTCAAGTTCAGTTACTCAGTGTTCCAGTTTTGCATTGTGATAATATTTCAGCTGTTGCTCTAGCCACAAATCCAGTATACCATTCCAAACTCAAACACATTAAAGTTGATGTGCATTTCACTCGAAACCAGGTTAAGGCTGGCTATCTAAAGTTGCAGTTTGTGACTTTCAAAAATCAGCTTGCAGATCTGTTTACAAAAGAACTGTGTTCTCCACAACATTCTTATCTTTGTTCCAACTTGATGCTTGGTACCCTAGATCAAGTTGAGGCCCGTTAAGATGTAATGATTAGTTGATAATTAACATCAAATTTGTTAGGTAATGGGTTGGTTAACTATTGTTTTTTAGCTGACAAGTGGCAATAGCTAGCAGTATTTTACTGTCTATATAAGCTCTGTTTCAGCCATTGAGTTTTTCAATAATCAAGAACCATTTATTTTTCAATTGATCTTATCTTCAAAACCTTAACTTCTTTCCATGACACGTTGTTCTTTTTCACAGTAGCATCGATCTTACATCGAATTTACTAGGGTGTCTACTTATCCATAACCTTATCAATTTGAAGCCGACAATAGTAAATGTGGATGTCCCAGTTCGACCCCTTCAGCTAAAGCTATGGCTGCCATGCAACCCTTACAAAAGCACACACATCACATTCACAATCCTTGACATTTCAAGGCGTCTGAGACTGATAGAATGTTATTGACAAAGTTTCTTCAAGCATACCATCCCACGACTTGTCACATATCCTTTTCTTGCGATTTTTATTAGTGTCCTTTATTTTTATATATGTGCATGATATGCACGGCCTGATGTGTCTCACTACGAACTGTATGGTAGAATTTGAAATCAAATTAATCTTGGCGCTCAAACTATTCATCTATTAATAAAGTAAACCCATGTTCATATCCAACTTTAATTACTAATAAAAAGAGTAACCAAAATTCTTATAAACCACGTAAACAAATTCTCATTTTTCTTAACGCCTGATTCATATCTCATTACTTATCCAGCAATGATGAGTTAATATATCGCCTAAGATAAGATCCAACAATGCTTTAGAAAAACCATGATGAGGTGTAAACTTCTTGTACGTGAAACTATTCTAACTAAAGGAAACTAAGTTCATGATTCGGTCAAGACTTTTGATGAAAGTGTGAGTTCATAACCCTAAAGTAGCAGCTTAACATGAGCTAGCTCCATGTGAGGCCGGGGGTCCATGGATGAGCTTTATGAGTTTGAGGAAGTCCTAATCAAAAGCTTATAGTTTTTTTTGAAACCCAATTCATTCATACAAACTAACAATTACAATCGTTTCAAATGACATCTCTTGTGAAATCGGGAGCAATAACAAACCAAGCCTGGCTATCACTGTTTCTTAAAGCATGAGAAGCAAATCCATAAGCTATTGTATTTGCATCCCTTGGAACATACTGAATTCTATAACCAACACGATTTTGAAGCACTTGTCTAACTTCATCAACCATCAACCTTATTGTAGAGAGATCAAGATCACTTGGTTGATTGGCTTGGATCAATAAAAAACAATCAGATTCAAGAACTTGGTTGTAATGAAGAGATGCTGCTAGATTGATTCCCTCTCTCAAAGCCACCAATTCAGCATGGAATAGTGACGTTACTAAGGGAAGAGGTATAATTGCTCCAGCTTGAAAATCACCATTTGCATCTCGGATTACAACTCCAACACTACCCCTTTTGTTGCCGGTTGGAAAGCAACATCATAATTTACCTTCATCCAACCCTCTTGAGATCTTGTCCACTTCACATATTTTTTTGACTCCATGGGTTGCACATTGATTGTTTTAAATTCCTTATACCAACCGAGAGTGAACAATATTGTCTCAGACGCATGTTATCTCTTCTGCTCTCATAATTGATTGTTCCTGTTTTTCCAAATCCCCCGTAGAAGCATTAGGGACCTAACTATCTGATCTTTTGACAAAGTGACAATTACCTCTATAAACTAGTATGTAAAATTGACACCGTTTTTGATAGGTAATGACAGATTTGCTCGATGCCACACTTCTTTTGCATACGGGCAATCAGCAAAAACAAGCGGCAATCAAAAGCTTATAGTGCTTCAAGAATGCAGGCGGCATGGTGTTGTTACGAGTTGGCATTGTTCCCCGAGAACTAATAAACAGTAGCGCATGCCTGCTCTACTTATGGTAATTAACCTAACTTCATGTATCACAAACAGTCTTACACACATAGGATGATCGAGACCCTTGAACCTGATCATCAATTCATCAAAAGTGGTGTTTTTTATCTTAGTGCTTTGTACGCTCATCATCTTGTCATTGAAACATGCTTTGTCTAGCTAGGATTACTTTATACATACACGTAATACTATGTACTAAAGACAGGTATGTTATATATATTTCAGACTCGGAGAACTATAGCAGTGGGTGACCATCTTGCAAAGCTTGACACAATTAGCTAGCAGTGAATAGGGTTTTGAGGTTTTCGTCTCCCTTGATTGATCATACGTAATCCATATATCTATGCTTCCACTACTCCACAAAACTCATTACGGGACAAACTCATTTTATCTCCAAAAATTGAGATTTCATCCTTTTAATTATTATTAGAAATTTGCTCTTAGCCGACGAAAATAAATTGTCGGTTAAGAACGATATTCCTTCTGTAAAGATCCTAGTTGACGGATTATCCGTCGACTAAGGTCCGTTGGCTAGGTACTGTTTGTTAAGATTTTACTCGACAAAACATTTTTATTCCGTCGATTAAGATATATCCAAGAAGCTGAATCTTACAGACCAAAGGGTTCGTCGACTATGATCTTTACAAACGAAATGATGTCATCGGCTAAACAATCATTGACTAAGAAATAACCTAGGCAACTGATCAATTCTTACTTAACAGACCAAAGTTTCAGTTAACAAAGTGATAGGTGCATAATTATACATTATTTTTATCAAAATCTCTTATACTTTCTTTGTTTGTTTGGTGTGTTTTATAGTTATTTACTGTATTTCTTTGTTTTCTAGGTGTTCCGAAAAAAATAAGAAAAAAAAAGACGGAAAAGAGGCATTGGAAAGAAAAATTCTGAAACCTGCCAATGGAAGTCAGCCAACTTCGAAAGAACCCTGAGGGCAGGTCGAGAAGAACTAAATGATTAGTGTTATATCAATGAAAATCTACAGATGTTAGATTTTCATAGCATTTTATGGTTCGTGAATAGCATTTTTCTAGAGGAAGTTATGGTCAAATTAGTATCAGAATGTCAATCTGCGCATGAATATGATTATTGAAGGGAATTTGTGTTTTGAGGCCCAAGTCACACCAAGAAGCCGATGGACGTGTTTGTAATTCATATTCCAACTTATTACTTTGATCTGAAGTTGATTATGACGAATTAAATCAGTTGAGACACTTCTATTGGTCTAAGTAAACCTAAATCAAGAGGAATTGAGTGAAGGAAGCTGTATAAAAACCCTACGCTATCATCTTTGACGGCTTCTTCATTCTTCTCCTCTCCTCCTCCCCATTCTTCCGCATTCATCTTTATTATTATGTTTATCTAGGTTTTTCTTAGTTAGAGGCTGTTTGAAGCTCTAAGACATGAATTCCATGATGATTTCAGATTTGGTTTTTAGTTTCTTTTAATTCATGATGAGATTTGTTTACTACTGCTTCATTGATGAATTCTTTTCTTTTATGCTTTGATTGCACGTTTAGTATGCATATTTAGGGTTCTATGACTTGGATTGTTTGATGTCTATGTCAAGATCAGACTCCTCAAACTTCTTAACTACGTGTAATGATGATTTTTTAAAACAAAAATTTTAGGACGAAATACTTTTTTTTTGTCTCTGATCACCTTTTTTAGCGACAAAATATTGGTTCGTCTTGAAAAGATTTGTCCCAAAGGGATTTTTTTCTAGTAGTGTTCTCTTTTCTTTGTCATACCAAAAGGTATACCTCACCAACAAGTCACACCCATGTCACACTCCCTTATGGATTTTATGACAAAATTAGTTTCAAGAGGCTGGTTTTGAATTCGTCATGAGCTAACTAACTACTGAAATGCATCACTGAATGAACTAATTATTCCAAGTTCGATCAAGCGCGAAGTTAGAGCTTGTGGAATACATCACAGAGTGAAGTGAACTCGATCATGTTAAGGCAGTTGAACTCTGAGGTACGGTGCTTAATAAAGTACTCGATCGTTTAGGTAGTTTGGGAACACATTTCATCACGTATTCCATGTCTAACTCCAGTAATTATCCTGCACTTTGATTGTGCTACATAAATAGGCTTTTCTCTTTCGTATGTTGTATTATTGTTTTCTGATTATTCCCTTATCCTTAAACCCTTTTCCTAGCTACTTTTTAGACTAATACACATTTGAAGTGGATGAAGTGACATATTGGATGAAGAAATTACAAATAGCTAGCTTCTAATTGGTCCTCCAAGCATGTATGTATCCTTGGCCTTTCTTCCAAATGCATGCGGCCTCTGCTTCATATATATCCACTACTAGAAAAACATACTTAATAGACGGAAGTGACCACGACCAGAAAATTTTCGTCTCTTAAGCTTCCACTTAAGTGACAGAATAATGAACTTTCTGTCGCTTAGGCTCTTCCGTTTAAACGACATAAATTATTTGCTTAAGCGACGGAAATAGATGACTTAAGCGACGGAACTTTCCGTCGCTTAAGTAAAAATTCAAATTTATACGTTTTGGCGCTCAAATACTGAGTCAAAAATTCAAACTTTATTAAGCGACGGAAGTTCCGTCGCTTAAGTAAATTTTCAAATTTATACGGTTTGGTGCTCGAAAAATGAATTTCAAAATTTGAAACTTATTTAAGTGACAAAAAAATTGGTTTTGTTGCTTAAGCAAATGATTCAAATTTTATTCTTCCACTCTTGTTGCAGAAGAGAAGAAGAAGAAGAAGAAGAAAAAAAAAAAAGGTGGTGGTGGCGGTGGGAGTATATACTAGTGGTGGCGGAGGAGGTGGTACAGTGGTTGTGGTGGCGGAGGAAGAACAATAAGAAGAAATATTTTGTAGAACAAAAAAAAATTCGGTCGGAAATCCGCTGGAGCAAAAAAAATTATTTTTTTAAAAAAATCTAAGCCTTAAGCGACGAAAACATTGTGTCGCCTAAGGTCTGTTTCTGTCACATAGGTATGCTATGAAAAAATATGACCGAACTTAGGCGACAAAAAATCGGTTTTCAGCGACGAGACATTTCTGTCGTCTAAGACCGTTTGTCTAGTAGTGATCCTTAATTTTCATCATCCATCTGCCTCCCATTTAGCGAAGTCACTCTCTGAAAAAGTGTACCAGGACCCTTGTGCCACCCACTACGGTTGTGAATATGATAGAGTCGTCGTCGACGATCGACGACCCTCCTAAACTTAGCACTTGGCCATCACAAAGCATCATGCTTCAGGATTACTGCATAATTATAGGGCCAACCAGTCGAAGAACTAATCAATATATACCAACTTGTTTTGTTAATTTTCTTTCTGATCTTGTACGTTGTCTCTGAAATGAGAATGTATATATATATATATATATATATATATATATATACCAAGTTGAACCAGTTGACAATGCATGCCAATATAATTTTAATCTGAATAATTGACCCATAACATGCATGGTTGCACTTGAAATTGAACACGAACTCGATCGATCGAGCTTAAAACAATTAACAAGACGAGATCGATGTAATTAACGGGAATCTGAATCGTACATGTTAACACCTTAGTTAATTTGCAGAAAATTAAGGAGTACGTACGTACCCGAAACACATGCAACGTACGTATGTTTCCACATGTAAAATGACCTCGAACCAGTTTTAAGCACATGCTTTTAAATCCATATGTGATCGATGGCCTGCTGGATCCTTACATGTTGCTTGCTTTTGAAAGTTCATGATTATTTGATACTTGAAAAAAATGAAATCCAGCTACTAATTAATCAATGGAAGTTTGTTAATGGTTGAATGATCGATAAAACCCACATGATCAAATTGCGGGATACAAACACTTGCAACTTCGAGATGTTTAATATGAATCGTTCCTAAGCTTGTATTTAATTAACTTGAAAGTTACAGAGAAGTTCAAAATATAATTAATCATGAAAGGAAGCGGCAATAAAATCCATGCACATCTTAAGCACTATCGGTGTCGGCGACCTTTCTTCTTCTTCTTCTTCCAATTATATTAGCATCATAGATCAGTACTTGCTGGAACTAACTAAGATTTAAAGTAGGTTCACTTCACTCGATGCACTCGAAACTGTTTTGATCTTACTGGAACAAAGTAATTGAAAATTTAGAAAATGATGAACAATTTACATCAGGTGTTGGATGTTTCTGATGTTGTTCTTTCTTCCCTTTGCATTATTCTTCGGGCTATTCTCCTATCCTTGTTAATGTGATCGAATTCATGATGAATGCTTCTTAACTAAACTACGAAACCAAACCCTGAAACTTTCAAAGCACTTTACCAAATCCAAGGGGTAGTTGGAAGTGCTTTCAGAGCATCACTTGCAGTTTGATACAATGCTGAAGGTTGGGTTGGTTAGCCAATACAGTTTAAAACTTAAAGAAAAGAATAGCTAGAAGAAAACAAGAAAACAAAAGCAAAGCTGAAAAAGAAAGGCAAATCTAGCGCAAAGATTTAGCTTCACTCCCTTTACTAAGCAACAGCTCCTTTGATCACGGCCCTGCATTCCCTCCCTTCCCTCCTTTTTCTGACTCGCCCGAGCACTTCTCTCAGTTCTCTGCGTGCTCTTTATTCCTTTCTCGTATGTAAAAATAATAAGCTAGGGACAAGACAGCATTCAAAATCACACCCCAATTGAACCTTCTAACGTTTTACCATTCTTTATTTTGAAATCTCTCTATTCGGGAACCCAACAGGTCAACTAAGATCGATGACTACCACTGGGGCAAGATCTTTTTTCTAACTTCAATTCTAGGCTATGAGCTAGGGTATTTGATTCATGGTGGGTCCATATTTTGGGTTTAAAATTTGATGCTTTGCTTGAAGGCATTGCAAGATATGGTGATTAAGTATATGATGACCTGAAACACACCACACACACGAGCAAGAATTATGATGGAAATGATGAGTTGGGAACCTCAGTGGAATTGTGGGAGCTAGGGTGGTAAATTTCAATTTGCATAGCTCTTTGCGTCTTTTGAAACTTCGTTTAAGATTGTATCGAACACCTTACATACGTCGTGGTTATTAAGTAAATTTTGAAAGTTAAAAACTTGGGTGAATCACTAATGGGGTGGGGTAAGTATGGTAGCTAGTCAACAAGGAATGCGATATTTTCCATGTAGGTGTCTTGTGGTTGCAGGTTTTTCAGAGTATCGAATCCTGGAAATGGACAGAGTTCACATGCTCGCATACGCGAATAGATGTTGGCAGTTCATTTAGAAGCAGCGAAAGCTTTGACAGAAGAACACAAAAAAAGGTAGCAAAATCTGGGACGGCGACAGTATTAGAATATTACGGTCAGAAAATTTTCCGGGACGATCGACGGTGCAGATCAGTTCTCCCAAAAAAGCTTCGGATTATATAATAGACAGTTGAAAAGGAATCGCGGTGGAGAGTTTGGACCATCCCAACTGCAAGTTGGTTATTGGCCGTTAAACCTTCAACTTTGAAATAAAGTGTATATATATATATATACAGTGCGGATCAGGAGCGGAGGTCCGTTCCTAACCTTAGGAACGGATTTTATCATTTGACCCACTTCCCTATCGAATTTCCTCAAACTTCCTTCTAGACATATCTATATCATCTTGTGTAGATCATCTCTACAAAATTTCAGCCAATTTGGTGATCATAAAGGCCTTCGAACTTGCGTTACAAAACCGACGGACAGAATTCTGTCCAGTTTATCCATCTTTTTTGTAACATAAATTTGAAGGTCTTCCTGATCACCAAATTGGCTGAAATTTTGCAGAGATGATCTACACAAGATGATATAGATATGTCTAGAAGGAAGTTTGAGGAAATTCGATAGGGAAGTGGGTCAGAATGATGAAATCCGTTCCTAAGCCTTAGGAACGGACCTCCGCTCCTGATCCGGACTGTATATATATATATATATATATATCATATCATATCATATCTCTTAGTTTATCATAATCAGATTCGGTTTCGAAGGCATTGTCTTTAAGTTACAGCGGTTTCTTTCATCTGGGTTTTCATGGTCTGGAAAAATCTCAGGAAAACAAAAAGGAAATCTCAAAATCTTGGAGAGGGAGAGAAGCAAAACGGGGTTTGAAGTTAGGAAGATTTTTTTGGTGGCGATGGGGGGTTTTAAGTTAGGAAGATGAAACCAAACAAACGAATGTGCAGGGCTGCAAAGGACCGCCGTAGTGGACTCCAAAAGTCGCTTTCCAGCAGAGAATAGGGCACGTATATCTTAAAAAGTAGGTAAACCCTTGTTAAATAACTTCAACTATCTCCTCAACAATATAGTTATTATTTTGCGGGTAAATTTACCGTATTTTACAAAAAAATTCATCTAAACACTATATTAACTTTTGTTTTTTATAAATTTTGGTATATCATGTTTTTAAAACATCAGAAAATACATCATGTTTTAATCCCGACTTAAGATTGGTATATATAATCGTTAACTCTGTTACAATTACTGTTAGTTGACATTTTTTTATCAAAAAAAACCAATTTACCTTTTAATTCTCAATTTTTTCTTTTTCTTTTCTCATTTTGTAATTTTTTTTTCTCATAAAAAAAGATTACCCAAATGATGGTTATGAGATGAGTAAACCAACAACTGTCAAAACCGTGTAATGGGCAAATATGCATCATCCCCATTCCCAATTTACTTATTTAATTTTTGGTATGTAGTAGTAAATACTATTGTTTCTGACACTACCAGGATCAGAACTTTAGCCGACGAAAGATTTTCGTTAGCTAAGTACAAACTTTCGTCGGCTAAGAAGTCGTCGGTCAAGACTTTAGCCGACGAAATTACTGTTCATCATCGGCTAAAGTCATTTATTTAGCCGACGAAAAAAAATTTCGTCTCTTAAAATCTAGACTTTAGCCGACGAATTTTTGGACTTTAGCCGACAAAATTTTATTAAATTTCGTCTCTTAAAATTAACTATTATTTTTATTATTTACTTATTACAATTCATCGGCTATAGTTATTTATTTTATTTTTTATTTAACTTTATTTGACGAATTTTAATAAAATTCGTCTGCTATAGTTATTGATTTTATTTTTTTTATTTATTTAACTTTAGCCGAAAAATTTTAATAAAATTCATCGGCTATAGTTATTTTTTTCTTAACTTTAGCAGATGAATTTTATTAAAATTCATCGGCTATAATTATTTTATTTTATTTTTTTTCTCTTTTTATATCTTGTATTTTTGATTATTTTTTTTCCATCTTTTTCGTTTTTACACCGATGATGGAGGAGGGGAGAAGAAGGAGGAGAAGGGGAGGAGAAGAGGAGGAGGGGAAGGATCTAGAGGAGGAGAAGGATCTAGAGGAGGAGTTGTTGCCACCGGAGGAGGAAGAGGAGGAGAAGGAGGAGGAAGGAAGATGAAGAGGAGAAGGAGGAGGAAGGAAGATGAAGAGGAGGAGGAGGAAGAGGAGGGTATTTCGTTGGCTAAAGTTTAAAATTTTCAAAATCTCCGCCAAAAATTTTGAATTTTTAATTAACTTTAGCCGACGAATTTTAATAAATTTCGTAGGCTGTAGTTATTTATTTAACTTTAGCAGACAAATTACCATAATTTCGTCTGCTATAGTTATTTTATTTATTTATTTAATCTTAGCAGACGAATTACTCTAAGTTCGTGGCTATAGTTATTTATT
Source organism: Comarum palustre (assembly GCA_951800085.1). Taxonomy (NCBI): domain Eukaryota; kingdom Viridiplantae; phylum Streptophyta; class Magnoliopsida; order Rosales; family Rosaceae; genus Comarum; species Comarum palustre. The sequence continues at coordinate 2,966,522 of OX637586.1, read as the reverse complement.
TTATTTTTTTATTTTATTTTTCTGACGAATTACCCTAATTTCGTCGGCTAAAACCCTAAACCTTAAACCCTATACGTAGAAGCTTCAAACAAAAAAATGTCGTGAAATAAGGTATGACTGGAATGGTGTAATACGTCTACAATTAAAAAATCACTTAATTCCGGTAAAGTCTATATGCCGATAGTTGCGGTTAATGTAATTTTCCATTCTTTCTCCCTAGAGGTAGCCCTATCTCTAGTGGTTATTTTTCATAAAATTTTTATACCACCGGTTACGTCTCATCGATTTGAAACTATTTTCAGTTGAAGGTCTGAGAAAAATAAGTAATTTAGACGGTCAAATAACTGTTTCCGTGAGTTAAGGGGTTTGACTTACGGGATTGACCTTAAGGATCGAGCCCCTAACGTTGTCGGATCAAGTTGAATTTTTTTCTATAGACATATTTCGACATAATGATCATATCTGACGGTCGGATTTTTGTTTCTCAACTTTGATCATCGGAATCACAACATGTCTACTAATGTTGTATAACTTGTTTACTAAACTTTAAGTAAATGTTCCGTTTCAAAAACAAATTATATGTAGAAACTTCAAACACTAAAAGTCGTTAAATAAGATATGACCGGAATGGTGAAATACGTCTACGGTTGAAAAATCACGTAATTCTGGTAAAGTCTCGGTGCCTATAGTCACGGTCAATACAATTTAGGGGTTTAACTTACGAGATTGACCGTCCGGATGAAGCCCTTAAATTTATCGGATCAAGTTGAATTTTTTACCATAGACATATTTCAATATATTGATGATATATGACAGTCTTATTTTTGTTTGTGAATTTTGATGACCGGAATCACAACATGCCTACTATTTACCATTATTTATCCATATGGGAAGCCCTATCATCCAGGGGTAAATGTCTCAAAATTTTTAGATGGACAGTTGCGTCTCATCACGTTGAGAGTTTATTGTGTTGAAGGTTCGACCAAAATACCTCATATAGATGTAGATATGGGCGTTTTCGTGTGTTAAGTGTTTATAAAAACGTCATTTTGAAGCCTTAAACAAACTCGGATATCCAAAAAAAACCCATATGTCAGGGCATAAGCGATGATATTACTCGTACGCCCGTTCCGGTTTCAGATTGGTATCACAATAGTCAATCGGACACCGAAATATCCCTAATGCAATTTTGTAACTAATAGGTACTTGAGCCGACGAAATACCCTAATTTTGTCGGCTAAACTTTTTAAATTTCGTTGGCTAAAGTTCACAAACTATAGTCGACGAAATTTTTTTTCGTCGGCTAAAATCCACTATAGCCGATGAATAAACTAATTTAGCTGATGAAATAATTTTTCGTCAGCTAAAATTTCATTTTAGCAGACGAAAATTTAACTTAGCAGACGAAAAATTATTTTGTCGGCCTGTTTTTTGTAATTTCGTCGGCTAAAATCTTTTTTCTGGTGGTGTGATTGGCAAGGTTGATATATATATATATATATATATATATATATATATATAAGTTTCTGTGCTACAGTTTTACATAGCTGTGTTTTGTGGTGGATTGTGGTCTTGACTTCTTACAAGTGCACTTATTTTCCAATTCAATATATGCGATCATTTCCAATCCAATTCAATATAAGAGGCCCTATTCCTTTTTTCTTAGACGATCTTTACACCAAACATTAAGATGGCCATCAAATTCAATTTCTTTTCTCATGATCAATGATCAATGGTGTTAAATTAGTCTCACTGGCTTAGCTAGTGCAAGTTCAAGATGAGTGGCTTTCAGTCTTGACTTCTTACAAGTTCATAGTCTGCTATGACTATAATATCCAATGTTGCAGTCTTCATTTACATCGAAGATATCAGAATCCAATTCACGATCGCCCCCTGATAGCGGCTCCCCTCGGAGGCTTGAAGCGAAATCTCAACATCAATGAAAAATAGAAAAATTACTATATGAGAAAAGAAAAAAAACATTAAAAATGAGAAAATAAAAAGAAAAAAAAATTAAGAATTAAAGGGTAAATTAGTCTTTTCTGATAAAAATGTCAACTAACAGTTATTGTAACGGAGTTAACAGCCATATATACCAATCTTAGGTCGGGGTACGTTAAAACATGATGTACAATTCTGATGTTTTCAAAACATGGTATACCAAAGTTATAAGGAGCAAAAGTTGGTGTACTGTTTGGATCAATTTATCTTAAAAAAACAACACATGAGCTTTGCACTTCTTATTGCACTCTCACTTATTCTGTTTTCCTCCTTGAAAAATGAGAAATTCTATTGTGCCTCATGGTATGCAGATTAAAAAATATATGGCTGTAATTAATTGTAAGAGTTTATAAAGTAATTTGCATTGTCTTATTTGCCTCTTATAAATTTGTCTCTTAATCAATTTTCAATCTGTATGTAATGCAGATCCGCATAACAGATGTACCCTTAAAGAGCATCAGTTACTTGTGACTTGTGAGTTGTGAGGCTCACACAAGGTGCGGTTTATAACCAAACAAACAAGGAAGAAGCTAGTGACGGTGTCGGCCTCTCGCGCTCAAGTGCGACTCTCAATCATCGATGCTAATTTATTGTAACCATGGTTTCTCAATTTTTTGTGTTAAACCTTGATGAAAAAAGAGTAATTTATTGAAAAAAAGAGAGAAATACATCATGATATAAGAGACATAACTCCACTTATACAGAAAACAATAGACAAACCTATAAATCAGAACAAAACAACAAAAGTTAACATAAACCAAAGATGAAAAGCTAACCACATAATGGATTAGACAAATAACATCTACGTAATCTATATAAATCTCCAACTTCAACACTTACAATGTACATAGCGATAATCGGTTCACGTACTTAGGTGTAGCGTTGAATTCATAAGTGGTCAAGATCCAAGAATAAACAAGCTAGAAAAAAGAAGGGTTCTCCCAAAGACAGCAATTCCCCCTTGAAAAAACCCCTCACTTAAATCCCATCTCAGTTAACACTAAAATAGGGTCAAATTGTTAACATATCATTAGCAACCACCATTAATATGATAATCTCAAGTAATCTTCAGAAGTCGCGCTTAGGCTTTTGTCACTTTGCTTTTGTTGTATGACTACAAACTACAAACTACAAAGCTACAAGTATCAAACCCAAAATATTGTAATGGTGATGAGACAAAGATAAAAGAAATTATGGGATCAATTTGTTAGAAATAGATTGAAGCTTTGCTCAATTTAAACTGCTAAAAATGTCATCGCCCCCATGTGCTTTGTGGACCTCGAGGGATTCTTCTTTTCTCACTTGTTCTGATTTTTGATAGGGATGCTCATCATCAATCTCCTGCAAACCTAACCCTGTCCTGGTTTACCATTTATATTCAAGAATTGAAGCTCCAGAACATATGAAATTCTTTTACATTTGAGTCAAAAATGGCCATATTCAATTCGTTTACCAGAAAAGATTTGGGTATTGAATTCTCAATTCTCAGTCCCCGCAACCCTAGTCCTGTTAAGACCCATCTACAGTGAAATGTGTGCCCTTGTTGCCATGGCAGAGCAAAACAGTGCAGAGCTTGTACCAATTCATTAGTAAAGTTCAGAGCTTTCTGACTTGTGGGTGAACCTGTTAGAAAACCCAGTTCACCAAGAATCATTACTCTCTTTGAAAATGGTTGGTGTAGTGAGAAATCAGTATCTGTTATATTTGGTTAAATTTTGACCGGAGAAAAATAAAATGGAAAAAGCAAAAACAGGGACAGAAAACAAAAGAGGGAAAAGGGTAGTTGCGGCAAATGGGCATGTGGGTGATGAACCATCAAACATCAGAGCCCCCAAAACCACCGTGACTCAGCAGCACTAGAGGTTTCACGGTGGTGAAAAGCCCTCAAAACCACGCGCTTTCTCCCTCCAAAACCGCCCCTCCTCACTCAGAAAGGACTTGTCTTTACTCTTGTAAAATTTTGAAAAACCACTAAACCGGTTTCAGTTTATGGTCCCAACTGTTCTTTTTTCTTTTTTAAAAAATGGAGTCAGTGGGCATGGTTCCTAAACAGTCCTGGAGCCACCCCATCCCAAAGTTCTATATAACCCCACAGCTTCCTCCCACATTCCTCACACCACTGCCTCACATTTCCTCTACCCTTTTGCTCTCTTTCAAGTCTCATCATCCATTCCATAATGTAATAATTATGTCCCTCACTTCTCATTCTATTTCTTTCCTAGTGTTTTCTTCACTTACATTAGTTAAATGTTGCATCTTTAGCTAGAAATTCTGAATCTTTCACTTGTTTCTGTGCAGGAAAATGGCATCTGCTGTGTTCTTCCTGGTGGGTCTTCTTGCAATGGTGACCTCCGCGCATGGTTACGGTGGTGGAGGTTGGGTTAACGCTCGTGCCACTTTCTATGGAGGTGGTGATGCTTCTGGGACAATGGGTAAGTATTAGAAGTTAAAAAAAGTATTTTTCTTGGACACAACCATGTGTTAGATGAAAGTAACACTGGAATAACATTGTGAAATTTTTGTGTAGGTGGTGCTTGCGGGTATGGAAACCTCTACAGCCAGGGGTATGGAACAAACACTGCTGCTCTGAGTACTGCTCTGTTCAACAATGGGTTGGGGTGTGGTTCTTGCTATGAGATTAGATGTGTGAATGACCCAAAATGGTGCCTTCCTGGCTCCATTGTGGTCACAGCCACTAATTTTTGCCCTCCAAACAATGCCCTCCCAAACAATGCTGGGGGATGGTGCAACCCTCCCCAGCACCACTTTGACCTCTCTCAGCCTGTATTCCAGCACATTGCTCAATACAAAGCTGGAGTTGTCCCTGTTTCTTACAGAAGGTAAAATCTCAAACCATATTGGAGTTAAAGTCACACACTGGAATATTTGGTTAATTTTTTTTAATCTTGGTGGAACAGAGGAGGGGTAAAAGTGACTAATTTTGTGTGTGGTTTTGTTTGTTATAGGGTACACTGCAGCAGAAGGGGAGGTATCAGATTCACCATCAATGGACACTCCTACTTCAACCTGGTTTTGATCACAAACGTTGGTGGTGCTGGTGATGTGCACTCTGTTTCAGTCAAAGGGTCCAAAACCGGTTGGCAAGCAATGTCCAGAAACTGGGGGCAAAACTGGCAAAGCAACTCATATCTGAATGGGCAAGCCCTCTCCTTCAAGGTCACAACCAGTGATGGCCGCACTGTGGTGTCCTACAATGCTGCCCCAGCTCATTGGTCCTTTGGCCAGACCTTCACAGGTGCCCAGTTCCGCTAAGCGACACCTACCTTCTGCCGTCCTCTATATTTACTATTTAGCGGCTTCCTAGGATTTTTACATATATATTGTCTACCATATATATTATATGAAGGTTAGTGTGACTCTTAGTATACTAGGATATTAGTTAGTATACTATAACTATGGGGTCTGTTGAGTCATTGGCCCTAAGGGTCGGAATTCAAAACGTGGGAGGGGGCCTTATTTTAAAGGGGCTCTCCATCATTTTAATTTTATTCATCATTGAAAGGTTGTTTAGGGTACCCTTCTATACTTAGGACTCTAAACTCCTTGCTGCGTCTTTTGCTTTTTACTTCTTTTGCTTTTTACTTCTGCGTTGTAAAGCAGAGGTTTGGGGCAGAGGTGGTCAGGCAGACCACCCGCCGTTAGTAATAGTAGTCTTATTTCTTTTTCTGTTCCCGGAATATTCCAATTTCCGAAGCGTTTTCTGGTTGTTCTGTAAGGCCATTGGAATCAGTTATCAGCTAATGCTTTGACTTCAGGTCTTCGTCTATGTTTGAACTTTGCTATTCGAGACTAAATGTATATTTTCCATTTTCTACTAGAAATGAATTCAAGTGCTAATTTACATTATCTCTGTTGCTTCTTATTTCCAATGTTCAGTCCATATGCATTGCAGCTCAGACCCAAAAACAACTCTGGATTTCAGCTTATCTTAATGACTTAATGAAACATTTGCATAAAGGAACATAATAATTTTTGTTCGATGCTTCAAGTGTTTCCCCAGTTTCAACTGAACTGGGTAATTAACCAACTCATTTGGAATCAAAGGATGATAGGTAATCAGATCAAAAAGTCAATTATAGAAACAAAACTGTAAGCTAACTAGTATCTCCAATTAAAAATGGATTATATATGTTTGTTTAAACATTAGTACAACTCTTCATTTTCATCCCTTACTCAGTAAATTGGGTATTTTACGGTGACATGCAAACAGATTTCGAATAATTAGCTTCTGGAAAATCATGTTTCAAAAGGGAATGTTTATGAATCTGTGAACTGAAATTCGATACGATAGAAATGAATACTGAATACAACGTTATGTATATGAGTTGGATTCATGTTCTGCAAGACTGCAACTGTCTATTCGATTGTCCCTTAGCTTTCATGTGGTCGATTGCCTCAAACAAAAGAACTACCAGAGAATCCATGACAGGAAACTTCATCGACCCTTACCTTTCGTTAAATAGTGTTCAGTTGCCCATACAATTTTAATTGCAGATAACACTTGTACTACAACATCCAATCAGGATAAAAAAAACAGAGATAGAACGATGTATTTTCTTTAGGCAGATTTAAACAAATATAAGGTAGATATTTCTCCAATTTCAAAAGGAAGACCATGTAGATAAGGAAATTCTTACATCACAAATAGAACGATGAATTTTGTTTAGGGTGGTTTGGTCTAGTGAAAACATCATACACATGAAAACTTTAGTTTGGATACTATGATAACTTTGTGAGTTCGGGTATTATATTATCAATCACCCAAGTCTTCACATATTATTAATGCAACAAATCCATAAACTCATACACGTACATAAATATAACGGTATAAGTAAGACCACATTACCTATTATGGATCATGTGGCATAAGATTGGAGGTTTACCATTTTATTTGCTACCGTTACATGACCTCCTTTCGAGAACATAAAAAGAATATGTATCGATTAAAATCTTCAATCTCATTTAGTTTCGTCATCACATTCTAGGCTTCTTGCATTGCTCTAATTTTCTAGAGATTAAAATTGTTTTACCCATCTCCCATCGTTCCTTTAAATGCATTCCCACCATTAGGTTATGTCCTGAATTGACCATAAACGACATCTTCTCCATGGAAACCAGTCAAACAGCACATACAAAATGGACAAGACCGGAATTTCACACGGTTTGAGCTCCAAAACCCACCGACTATACGAATCTGATAGGTGTGACAGAACAGAAATCAAAAGACAGAACTGTTTTTTTGGTTTCGGAATTTCCGACGTCCCCGATTCTCCTGCACTATTTTGTTTACCGATTTTCGTGGCCACCCGGTCGTGTTTCTGTAAAGCTATTCCTAAGCTCTCACACACACCACCACACTTCTCTCTCCTCGCTCTTTCTCTCACTAATGGCTTTTCAATAATCAATCTCCTATTGGCTGCCCTCCTCAATCTCTGTCTTAACATTTCCGACGTTTGGATTTTCATTTTCTAATTTTGATTTCCTCGTCTCGGTAAGTTTCTTTTTTTTTCATTTTATCCTTTTTCCCATTTACTTCATCGTTTCTTGGTTTAAGCCCGAATGTTCAACTAGGCTCTGATTCTCATGAGTATTGCATTTTCTTTTGATCTGTTAGGTTTACTTTGTTACCCCTTTTAGCTATAGCTTCATTTCTCAAATGGATTTTGGTTAAGTTTTGTTTCTTTGTATATACCATGGCTTACACGATTTATGATTGAACCTGGTTGGTTCGGTTTTCGAAACTTGTTTGTGAATGCTTAATGAACTGTGAGCTAGAATTGTGGATTTTGTGGTGGATTGGATGTCATGAACAACAATACGTATGATTTTGTGGTAGGCTTTTGATTGTTTGGGGATTTCCAAGAGGGGATTCAAGATTACAGAAGTGCAGAATGGGAAGGGTAAAACTAAAGATTAAGAGGTTGGAGAATACAAATGGGCGCCAAGCAACTTATGCCAAAAGGAAGCATGGCATCATGAAGAAGGCTAATGAATTATCCATACTATGTGATATAGACATTGTCCTTCTTATGTTTTCGCCCACTGGGAAGCCTTCTTTATGTAGTGGAAAACACAGGTATGTGCATCCCATTCAAAGATTAACAATTTCAGTTATTGTATCTCCATGATTGCTTTTGGAACCTATACAGGTTCCTGAGGAAGTTGAGAATTGTTAGTGTAAATTAAATCTTTCAGTTGTTTGGGTTCCTTATCAGATTCTCTTCATTTCAATACGTACTATGTGGACATAACAAGTAAGGACTAAGGGGAAGGATGAATAAGTATCTTTTGTACTCTTGGACTTCTCAAGATGTCTGAGAAAAATAACAGAAAAGAATACAGCATACGATGCATACCATCAAATTTTAAACATTCATGAGTTTCAAACAAGTAATGCTGTTGTTCGTAGATGTAGAATAACTCTTAGTTACTTATAATGAGTGCTGTGCATCATAGACATGAACCGATGCATACATAATGTCTATCTTTGAATATCATGATGGTTGATTGAGAAACAGAAAATCTGCCGTCAATATCAGTAATTTTGCTCTTTCTGTTGTTGTTGTTGGTTTAGTAGCATTGAAGAGGTTATAGCAAAGTTTTCTCAACTAACTCCACAGGAAAGAGCTAAAAGGTACGAAATATTTTTCACTTGTCAAAAATCTTGAGTCCATTTAAGGGAAAATAGAATCCTGCCTAAATTTCTTATCTTTTGATCCAAACAGGAAACTGGAAAGCCTCGAAGTAAGTCCCTTGATTCACGCTGCTATTAAGCCAATTATCCTCTTGTTTTCCTTCTTTTGATGTCTTATCAGCATTGCTATATGTTACATAAGTTTATTCTTGTTTATAGGCACTGAAGAAAACATTCAGGAAGTTGGACCATGATGTGAACATACAAGAATTTCTGGGTACAAGGTATGTAGGCCTACAATACAAGGTTAAACATGTTCATCAAAATTTCAGTAATGAAAACTAATTTTCTTTACCTCTTGTTTTTGTTTCAGTTCTCAATCAGTCGAGGTAGGCATGCAAACCATAAGTATCTTGATCTTACTTTTATGGCTTCATTTTTCTTTCCCTGTCTCATATTATCTCTCTGCACAGAACTTGAGTGAGCAAACTAGGTTACTGCAAACCCGAATTTCCGAAACAGAGAAAAGATTAAGGTGAATGCCAGAATACTGGGGTTTGAAAGTTGTGTTTTCTAGTTTCATTCACTTATGTTGCAGTAGAACCCTACGGGATGATACTAATGTTATGCAAATCTTGAATTTTGAAGCTGTTGGACGAACCCTGATATGGTCAACAGTGTAGATCAATTGGCGCAAATGGAAGATTCAATTAGAGAATCACTTAACCAGATTCGAACACATAAGGTAACATTCTGATCTAGTTGTGGGTCTCATTATAAGATACGTTGTGTATGCCCTGTTGATATTAGGATTCTGGTGCAGTGGTGCTCATGTATAACAAGTATAGGGACTTCACAGCATAATAAAAACTTGAAACCATCTGACATAATGAAATGTATAATGATCTGAATATCTTATGTTTTGTTGTAGTTTGCAAATCATCAAATTGTTTTATTTTTACTTGGTTTCAGTTAGTTATAGACCTTGTGATGTGCTATCTATTCTTCTGTTGGCAGGAAAATTTACAAAAACAACAACTAATGTCATTAGAATGTACCAGTCAGGTAAAGAATTTCTTCTGATTTGAGTAAGCTCTTTTGATGGGTTATCTACATAATTATATGGTGCAAACAATTAATTTATATAATTCACATCTTGCAGTTCCAAAATGGATTACATATACCCTTCAGCATGAGTACTGAGCAGCAGCTCCAGCCTACGCCGTGGATTCCTAGTAATGGAAACCGGCATATCGTTTTACCAGAGGACCCGGGCTTGCTTCCTCATAGGTGAGTAGTTGTCCAAATGGACATTCTATTAAATTAGCTCTCCCAAGAATCCTGTGTATGAAAATTGATAATCTAACATAGTTGATACAAAATGAAACATGTACTGATTAAATCATAACTCCTTGGATGGATCCTGTTGGAAAACAAGTTTAGCTATGTTGCTCAATGCCACCTTTTCAGGGACATGGAATGTTCTGCAAGTTCCTCCTTTGGAAGTTATTCTGGTTACCTTGGGACAGAAAAAAGTCCAGAGATTTCCAACTCTGGTCAGGAAAACGGTATTCTAAATGAGTTAAGCAGAACTGCACCACTAAGGCTACAGCTGGGCAGGCAGTTTTCCTCCTACCTTCCATATAATCTCAATATTCTGACCGATACAAAGTTCCAACAACCCGCAGAAATGAGTCCTCAAGAAAACCCTGTGGAATATCATGTTAATGGAAGCTTTGAAGCTCCTAGACCTGAATTTTTCGCTACACAGCATAGCTGGGCATCTACATCTGGTGCCTGTGCTGTTACTATGTTTGACGAGCATTTATTTTCCCAGGTCAGTTTATATCTGGATTTCACAATCCTGCAACACTGTAATGAAGTTTTTATTTCTACCAAAACATAAATGGTTTTGGGTCTTCTTTGACTGTAATTTGTTTACTAGTTGTGTGACTGTCAACCCTTTGCTGGAATGGAAGTGTTAGCATGCCTGTTCTAGAATATGACCATAATGTGATTGTTTAGAAGTGAACAGCAGAGCCAATATTGTATATTTTCTAACACTTTCAGAAAGCACTTGTTCATTATGCTGCGTATCCCATTCTTGCACATTTTTTTTTTCTGATACAATCCAGAAGTTTACTTTGCTCTACTGTAGTTGAAATCTTATAGACATATTTCCTTTACACAGCAGACAAACTAAGCTATCCATGAGTGATTTTGTCATCCACTGATGGAGTTGCTGGAGCAGTTTGATGAGTGATTGAGAAATGGACTTGTTATCGACGGTTTTCAATTATGTTTTGCCACTGAAATGTAGAAGGAAACCACCAAACTATGTACAGCAGGGGGTTCAGTTCAACAACCACATAACAGCCCTGTCTTCAGTCATTAGTCCCTTGCCATAAGGAGAGGATGGTGCTGATGCCTAAGAATGATGCACCAAACTCTCACAGTGAGATCATGTGTGTTATTATATATGATTATAGGTTCTATAGAGGCTGTTCCTTTTTTTGTACCTCCCCACTTTTCTTGGCTGCCAAGGTTGCTAGTGGCAGTTTAGATTGCTGCCATCACCATGTTCCCCCTCAGTAATATGAGCATTGTAAATAAACAGTATATACATATTATCTATATGTAAAAATATATAGTGCAACACACATAAACTTACTGGAAAAAAAATCTACAGCTTCCATGTTACACAGTGGATATTGTTTAATGGCAATCCTCCTTACTCATGAGATGCCCGTGATTCAGGAAATTCCAGCAAAACATGTAAGTTGGGAATGAGTATCCTGGACTCTTCACCGTTTAAAATTCACAACTTGTGCACTTCAAATATTCAAGATGAAATAATATCTTATAAAAATAAAAGATGTATTCAATAGATTTAAAGATGCAACTAAGCATTTTTGCCATGTCTATGTGTTGGAAATTATTATAGAACTAATGCATTCTCTATCATTTATTAAACCAAGTATGGTTGTCTCAAATTAGTCTCTAGCTGAATTTTTCTTTTTATTATGAAGTCGATTACTGACATCAAATATGCTGAACTTAATTGCAATGTGTCAAATATGCTGAACTTAATTGTCGTCGAATAGCTAAGTTTATTGACATTTCATCGAGCACCTTAATAACAATCATCACAGTACACTGGTCCAGTGATGATCGAATATTCTTATACGTGTTGGGCTTTATTAGAGACTTGCAGTGCGTCGTTCACTGCCAATAAACGACCCACAAGCTCCACCTAGCCCAAAAAGGGCCCGAATTTTAACGACGAGTCGTTTGATGAAAATGATCGAAGGCCTTTTGGATAAAGGGCCATCGTCTTCCTCCTCTCGCTCACTGAACCCAACACCATGTCACTCCGGCCTCACACTCCCTTCCTCAAGCCTCCTTAACCCCATCTCCTAAAACCTCCTCCAACTCCACCCCATCTTTCACTTCCCTACACTAACCCTCCCTCTCCCTCTACCCCAAGCTCATCTACCTCGACTTCCGCTCCTGCCCTCTCTCCTCCATCGTCTCCGTCGAGCACTGCCTCTCCTCCATGGGCCGCATCCTCGACATGCACCAGCTCCTTACCGCATCCTCGACGAGTGTCCTTTGGGCAAGCCCGGCCCTAACTATAGGCCCAACAGGCGTTGGCCTAGATCCCTATTTTTTTAGGCCTCCAAATTTTTTTGCCACCGTATATATAATGAAAAAAATATCCCCTCTGCCTCTCACTGCGGCAAATCGATCGTCTTCTCCTTGGCTGAGTCGGCTCCTCCATAACTCGAGTACTCAACAACGGGAAATCGCCTAACCTCTCACTCTCACTCTCTCTTTTCTCTTTTTTCTTTTTGGTTTTAGACTCACTTTCCTCTTGTTCATATTCCCAGAATCCTAGGTATTTTCTTCTTCTTTCTCTTGCCTTTTTTTCAATGATGCACTGAATTCTTGTTTTAGTTCCATGATTTCATGAATTCCTGCAATTTTATGATTCCACTGTATTACTTGTTTGTTTTATTGTATGAATGATGATTGGAATCATTAGATGAGATCGAATTTTTTTGTTTGTTTGTGTGTGTACTTATACTATTGAATTTTAGGGTTTTATAACTATAGGATTTTAGATTCGACAAATTACATAGAGGCAGGTTTGTTGGTGTGTATAGTTAACTAGCTGTCTTTGTGGTTGTGACTCTGAACAGGTCATATAGTGCACATGTCTCCTCAAGGTGATTAGCTTCACTCAATTTCTCTTATGATTTTCGTTGACATTAGTATGATAAACTGGCAAGCTATGCAGTGATATGAACCTACACTTTCCTCTGAAGCCTAATGTTCTAGGAGTAGGGGATGCCTCGATCAAGCTAGTCTGTCGAGAATATAGATATATGTTAATTATTATTTGTTTCATTAATACGAAATATGAGAGTGATTGGAGTGATAAACATAGGTGTTGTGATGTGTTTGATTAGTCCACATAAAGCATAGTGTTTCATAAACAACATGAAGGTTTTATAACTATGTATTTTCCTTTACGCCAGTTTGTATAAGCAGACTATAACAAAAGTATCAAACTATCAGTAACTACACTAAAACACACAGTGATTTTCGACAATGAAAATTGTCGGTAATAATTGTATTCTCATTAGAAATACTAGTTCCGACAAAATATTCCTCGTCAGAAGGCGTCGGTAATAATTTCGTGGGAAATACTATCTTTCGGACGGATCGTCAGAAATTCTTCTTTATTTCTGACATAAGTATCCGTCTGATATTGGTGGGAATAAATTATTTGTTTCATCCAAAATAAATTGTCGGTAGCTCGATTCTGGTTTCGATAGGTTAGTTTCGACTAGGATTTTGTCGTAATTTATAATTTCAATGACTTTTTCGACTAATCTCTTTATCAAAAAAACTTTTTCAAGATCAATTGATTCTCATTGTAATTGTTATCAGAAACATTTTTTTTTCTACGATTTTCTACCAACAGTATCGTCAGTGTAACTATTTTTTGTGAGAATTTCTATCTCTATTTCTAATTAATTTTTTTTTATGTTTAGGGGGAATGAAAAACTACATTGTATTGCACTGTGATACAACTATTTTGGCATAGAATATGTTCGATTATAGCTAATACATAAGTAATATAACTAATGTTGTTGGACGACTGCTTTTCTCTCTTGCTGCTATGAACTTCATTAACCTTTGAGATGATACTCTGCAAATGAAAAACCAATTCAGACAAATATAGATCAATCACCAACTATAATGTAATACCGCAAAAAACACAACGTTATGAGATTCTAGAATACATCAAAACAATTGAATTAAAATGAAATTATTATTAGAGGGATCTCAATACATATGTAAATAGCATCAGTAACTCTAAAAAAATTAGCATAAGAAAAACTCACCTAAATTTATTAATTAAATTTGTTTAAACAAAATAAACTTATTATTTAAGATAAATAATAAAACCTATTTTATTTTCAAGAATTACAGAAGTTGTCATTATCTCTAATCGTTAATGAAGTGGTATCCCGCCCATAATATATGAATCATAAACCCTAACCCTAACCCTAATCCCATGTCGACATGTATGTCAAAATTTTCCTGAAAGGGATTGTACGCTAGACGAACTCTTTTTTGTCATATATATTCAAAGTTTACGATGTAACGTAAATGTGACATATATATTCAAAGTTGTAAATAATTTTTAAGTGAGATAAGCTCGATAAAGTGCGAGATGAATGAACAGTGCTAAGGCTGTTTTAGTATATATATATATATATATATATATATATATATATATATATATATATCACTTCAACTGTTACAGATGATGTTGCATTATCGCGTCTATGAGATCAGAGTGAGTATTATACCTTTGTGTCGTCAACCACAGTACAAGCTCAATATTTGTAGTATCACGAGCGGGTTGATTTGGTGGTATTTTTTCTCGGACTTGGACAACTCATCAGTCTAAAACAAATATGGAAACTTGGAAAGCACAAACTGCAGTTATCGCTTAGGGTTTGATTGCAGAAGACAAATTATTAACAGGAACCACCTGCTACCGAGGCATGGCTAGCTAGGAGCAAAGCACCCATAAGTCCAGTGGATTTAAGCTTGCACTCTCATGCGAGTGACCTTGCTTCGCATTTGTTGAATTAGGGCGGTTCTTCTTCGTCTGTAAAAAGCAAGCAGCTTAAGAGCCTCTTTGGGAATGGCGTTATTTCAGCTTTCTGAATCACTGACCGATCACCTCATGCATGCACATTAGGCAATGATCCGACTCTAACTGCAATTTTTTGAGGCTTTATTCATTCACTGAAATGACCAATCGCTGATGCTAGCCTAGCTAGCTAGCTAGCTCGTTTGCTGGATTTTAAGAAGGCCTTAGCCTGTGAACCAGAGAACAGTGTAGCAACTGAACTTGTAAGAGTATGCATACGCAATAGCTAGCCAACATTAACTATTCTGCTATTATACACCGATATCGTTAAGCAGTTAACAAGCTTGGGATTAGATTTAAATTGGATTGACAGGCATTCTGCAATATGCAGAGCAAATCTGCGTGCTAGCTATTTCTCTAGCTGTGGAGAAAGAACGAAAGGAAGAAGGAAGTAGTTGTTTATATGGTTTTGATGCAATCATTAAAAGCAAGGCATATATGTGATAGTAACTAATCACTAAAATTGTTTGCTTTGCTGGGTGTATACAACTAGTTAGTGGTTTTAACGATGTATATTAAGTTGAGGACTAGTTGTTGACTTTTTAGTTTCTCTTATTTTTTAATTTTATATCAATATCTTAACTGACTAAATTGGAGATATATATAAGTAAATCATCCGTATAATTTTTATTCAAATTGAAAATCGATAAAACATTCTAAAATATAATTTACTGATTATAAACTTGAATGATTATTGTTTGACAGATTTGGATCGTCCATTGATTTAATTTAGTTATATTCCTTAATGATCACTAATTTGACTGAAAATTTATAGAAGTGATCTTCTTATATAGAACTAGCTAAAATCTCAATGATTGAGATGTAAAAATTTAATTGAAAATAGTTTAATAAACGATTAATTTGAAAGTTTTCAACTAGTCCTTAACAAGGTGCACTAGTACAATAAAGTGCTTAAGCGACGGAAATTTTAAAAGTCAAAAAAATTTCGTCACTTAAGAAGCTCTTAAGCGACAGAATTATGAACTTGCCGTCCCTGAGGCTCTTTCGCTTAAGCGACGAAAATTATTTACTTAAGAGACGGAACTTTCCGTCGCTTAAGCAAATTTTCCTTAAGCGCGAAATCTATTTACTTAAACGACTAAAAGTTCCGTTGCTTAAGTAAAATTTTAAATTTTCACCGTTTGGCGCTCAAAAATTCAATCTAAAATTTGAAACTTACCTCTTAAGCAAAATTTCAAATTTTTAAATTTCCGCTCAAGTGACGAACAGAAGAAGAAGAGGAAGAAGGTGAAGAGAAGAAGAAGAAGAAGAAGAAGAAGGAAGAAGAAGAAGAAAGGAAGGAAGAATGAAGAAGAACAACAACAACAACAAAATTTCTGCCGGAAATCCGTCAGAGAAATTTTTTTTGAAAAAATCTACACACTTAGGCGACGGAAACATTGTGTCGTATATGTGCATGTTTCGTCGCATAGGTACATGCCTTAAGCGACGAAATTTACCTTTTCTGTCGCTTAAGCCCGTTTTTCTAGTAGTGGTGGTTCTCATTAGAACCCCTCTCTATAGAACTATAACTATGATACGCATCGATGAGACTCAAATATAAGTTTGTTTTCTGGTGCTTACCGCATATGATCTGCTTATTTAATGATGTAAGATATTAGTTAGAGGAGAGAGATTTTTTATTATTATTTTTTCAAGGGATGTCAGGCCTTATATTAATAATGATGAAATGTAGAAGAACAACATCAACATAGTCCACCTTCATGAGTCAAAGTATAATCGAATCATACGAAACTACTTAAGAAAAACCTAAGCAATTTCAATGTTGCAAACCCTAGAGTGAAATCTGCAAAGTAACAATGACGCAAGCCAACATACTCGAACGAGCAAGAACCATAAATTGGGCCTCCAATCCATGTGTAACTCAGGGCCCAAAGAAGCCAAAACTGGCCACCTGAGTCCCAGCTTTGGACCCAAATAACTATGGCTTTATGTCAGCCCAACTTACATAACCCAGGCCCAAAACAACCCAGGCCCAAGAAAGATTTCTTTGGGCACCCGATCTTATCCACAACCAGGGTTAAGCATCGGCCCTCTACATCGCCGCCGATCGATGTTGCCATGAAAGATCGGGAGTAGGTAGAGATAACCACCTCCCATCCACCCGCCTCGAAGCCTAGAACAAAGTTCAGATCTCGAACGTCTCCCACACTCACGATCTGAGGTCCATTGTTCGGTTGTCGCTGCTTCAGTCATCCCCGAAGTTGGTTGCTCAGATCCGAACCTGAATGATAATGTTCTTTCAGTCATGCCCAATATGGATGGAGTCGACAAGATTTTGACACCCACCCCATCCAAAGAGACAGCACACCCTCCTTACTTTATCCATACAGAGGGAGACAGATCGTCGTCGATAGGAGTTTCAAATGGTTAGGTAGTGTTAGAATTTGATTTTCTCTATTAATGTATTTTGAACAAAAGTATGATTCGCTCATTAATTCGATGTGGCGAATAAGACATAAAAAACTCTATTGAATATTTCGAAGCAAATCATTGTAGTCTCTTATATTTCTTACTTCTGGAATTCTTACAGAATACACATCATTCTTGTCCATTATACAGAGATCAAAATAACATAGAAAAGATCTAATTAAAACATCTACAAAAGATCTAATATTGTACTTAATTACAAAAGATTGGTTTGAGTTAAGATAAACAGTAGAACAAGTGGAAGTAAATATCTGCAGTGAGTCATTGCTTCTTCTGCAGTCAGTATCTTGTTGTCCTTCACTGTAGATCGTCAGCTGATTATTCATGTAGTCACAATCCTTCTTAACATGACCAAACTTGTTGCAATTTGAACATTTTTGTATCCCTTTAAACCAATATTCAACGATGTGAATCTTATCACCGATTGAACACTTTGAATACCTTGAACTGTTGATGCCTCCCTCATTTTTTTTCTTCCTGATTGATCTGATCTACCCTCCCATGCCACTTCTTGCCTTTTCCTTTCCAGTTCGTCTTCTACTTGGAATTTGAACTAGATGGTTCACTACTTCTAGTGTTCAGGCTTAGTGATTGAAAGACTTTTTCTGTTGGTTCATCATCATGATTCATCAACCTTTGATCAAAAGTCTTAAGTGACCCCAACAAATCTTGTAGTCTAAGAGTGCATATATCCCTAGTCTCCTCTATAACACTAGCTATAGCATCATACTTCCTATTTAAGCTCATAAGGATCTTTTGAACTACTCTCTTCTTAGATATGGGTTCAACATAGGTTTTAATGTGGTTGACTAAATCAATCAATCTGGTGCAGTAAGCACATAGCAACTCAATTTCATTCATCATAGTGTATTCAAAATCTCTCCTCAAGGATTGAACTTTCACGGCTCTTACCTCATCTGAGTCTTTGAACTCCAACTTCAGAACATCCCAAGCTCATTTGGTTGTTCTCTAGTTTGCAATCCTTGAAAAAAAACTCATCTGCAATTGATGTTTGTAAAATACCAAAAGCTTTTACATATTTCTTGATATTCGCCCTTAGCTCCGTTCGCTGAGCATTTGACATCCCTTCAGCTGCTGGAACTGCATAACATTCGTTCACATAACTCATTAGATCTCGAGATATGAACATGAGTTTCATCTTAATAACCCAGAAATCAAAGTTCTCTCATGCGGAGATTGGAACTCTAACCTCTGAACAATTTTCTTGTGTCGTCATCGCAGTAGCAGAAAACTAAAGAAAAAGTTTTTTTTGCCCCGGTTATAGTGGTACTCATACTTTAAAAACTATCAATGTGCTACATGAACTCTATTTTCACTATCAACGAATGATCCGAGACTAATATCTGTCACGACGCCTTCGCTATCCCGAACTTATTTGATTTCAGACATTTCATTGATAGCGAAAATTGAGTTTAGTTAGCACATTGATAGTTTTTGAAGTATGAGTACCACTATAATCAAGACTAGAGGTGGCAAACGGGCTGGCCCAGCATGTTTAATCGGGCTTTGGGTCGTGCTTGGGTCGACCCACGTCTTAACGGGCTTGGACCCGGTCTGGCCCATTTACTCAAATCTAAGGCCCAACCCGGCCCACGACCCAAGCCCATAACATATTGGGCCGTGCTCGGGCCAGGCCCATTAACAGGCTCGTTTGTAGTTAAAAATAGAAATTAGTCTAAAATTGATATCATAGTATATACCAAAACAAAAACAAATGAAAACTAACTCACATTTTCTATCGATCATTTGTTTTCTTTACCAACAAACTAAAGAAATATATGATATATGAATCGTATGATCATTATTTATACTTGGGAATATTTTAGCAAAACTTTTTATAGGTCTAAGAGAATTAAAATGAATAATTATTAGTATTTATAAGTTATTGTTCACACTTAAAACAAATTTTATATTATTTATAAATATATAATCGTCATATTATAAAGAATATATATATATTTTAAAGCGGGTCGGGCTGTGAGTCTTAACATAACGTGTTTGAGCCGTGTTGGACCGGTAACGTGCTCGTGTAGTGTTGAGCCACTTTTTAACGTGTCATGCTCGTGTCGTGTCCTTGTTTTACGGCCCGTTAATCAAGACACATATGTTCAGGTACCGATGCTAATAAAAACTCTTGGTAATATACGAGAGTATCAATGTAAAAACCCATTAATTAGATGTATAGTGTAAGGTATGGTCCCTGGCTATCTAGCCTTCCTATTTGTCAAACCCTACTGATTAAATGGTCACATCAATGCTCATAGTATCGATCATGTTCATCATCACTGGTTCAGAAGATCAACATGCATGATAGCTAAACTATCTCCGACTGAATGCAGGGAAGTTTAACCTATCTCTTATTCTCTATGCAGATTAAGCTGGAGTGATTAAGAGTAGAACACGATGAATTATTGGGAGGGATCATTTATAAGCGAAGGGTCCTAATTCACATGAATGTGGGTAGCCTTGTCGATCATCGTGTAAACGACACAGGGTTTTGATGGTACGGCGGTAGGCGAGTCCAAAAGGACCATAAACCGTTGGACCTGTTTGTTTTCTTTGTAAAACCAGAACAGCTGCACAGAGGCCGGGGTCTCCAATGCACGTGGGACTCTCTGTATGTACCATCACCTGCTCTCTTCTTCTTGCTCCCTCTCTCTCATTCATCAGAAAAATTCAGAAACATTTACGTGCAGCCAGAAATAATGCAATTTTTCAGAGACCGAGCGTCCGGCCTCTAAACTCTAAAGCTTTGCTACGTCATGCATGATCGGTTTGAATTCAGCACACTGTTGAGGAGAGACATTCATTTTCGTTTAACACAATAATGTAAATTCAGATATTCAGGAATCAGGAGTAAAGCAAAGATGGAAGAACCCCAGAAATAAAAAAATATACTGTAGATGGATGGAGATAGAGGCAATTCTTCTCCCTTTCTCTTTCCCTCGATTTCGATCTATCTGTGTCTGTCACTCACTGTGTCTCTCTATCTCTCTTCTCAGTTGCTAATCAATGAAAGAAAATCTCCAACAAAATCAACCCCATTGTCCTTTTCCTTCTTCCATCTCTCTTACAGTTACTTAACTTCTTACACACCATTAATACTGTTCACCATACAATATACAATATATCTTCTGAAAATTCCCCACTCCACCTCCTTGGCATTTTCCTTGCTGTTCGTACATGAAACATCTGATTTATTTCAGTACATACTGTTCAATTATTTCAAGAATCAGATTAAGTTTCTCGATCTTTTTCACATTCATATATTATAGAAGACGAACAGAACAGGGTACGTCGTTAAGTTGTATTCAAAATTTGAAACCATACTCTTTTTCCTCTCTCGATTATTTACATGATCGACGGAAATAACGTCATGGAAAGGAGTGTGGCAAAAACCAAGCAGTGTATAGCTATATTCACTACAAAAAAAAGCTTTTGGGCGACGAAAAGAGCAGAAACAGGGCGACGAAAGCAAATTTTGTCGCCTAAGAGGAACTTTAGACGATGAAAATATATGTCGTCGCCTAAAAGTCAAAAATCATCGCCTAAGTTAAAATTTAAAGCAACGAAAACTGAAATCGTAGCCTAAGACTATTCCTTCGTCGCCTAAGGTCATTCCTTCGTCGCCTAAGGTCCAGTCTTAGGAGACGACAGGAAGTTTCGTCGCCTAAGAGGGTATCTCTTAGGCGACGACAGCTTTGTCGTCGCCTAAAAGGGTCATTTTTAGGCGACGACATATTCGTCGTCATCTAAGGTCCGAAAACCTTGGGCGACGACGACCTTTCGTCGCCTAATAGGGTAACTCTTAGGCGAAATTTTTTTTTAAACTTTAGGTGACGAATTTTTCGGTTTCGTCGCCCAAGGTTATTTTTGTGTTTCATTTTGAATTCATTTTTATTTTTTTATTGTGGTTTAACCTTCTGTTTTTTATTGTTACACCATTTCGTAGGCTAAAAGTATCTAAATAAATAAAATAAATTAAAACAGATTGAAATTAAATATTAGGGTTATAATTTTTGGTAAACTTTTACCCGGTGGATGCGTCTCGTCGATTTGAAACTATTCTCAATTGAAGGTCCGACCAAATTACGTGATTTACCAACCGTTTAAGGGTTTGATCGCACAGTTTGACCGTACAGATTGAACACTTAACGTTGTCGGATGGATTTGAATTTGTTCCCACACACATAACTCATGATGGTGCTCATATCTGACGGTCGGTTTTCCGTTTCTTATGTTCGATCATAAAAATCACAACATACCTACTCATGTTGTATGACTTATTTATACAAGTGTGGAGTTCAAGTATCGTTTTTAATACAAACTATATGTAGAGGCCTCAAACGCAAAAAAGTCGTGAAATAAGATATGACTAGAATGGTGAAATATGTCTACGGCTGAAAAATCACGGTATTCTGGTAAAGTCTCGATGTCGGTTGTTGGGTCAACGCAATTTTACCATATTTCTCCCGATGTGTAGCCCTATCTCGGGTGGTTAATTTTGGTAAAATTTTTATGCCGGTGGATGAGTCTCGTGGATTTGAAACTATTTTTCAGTTCAAGGTCCGGCCAAATTACATGATTTAGAGGGTCGAATCGCCGTTTTCGTCCGTTTAGGGGTTTGACCGCACGGATTGAACACTTAACGTTGTCGGGTGGACTTGAATTTTTTCTCACATCCATAATTCATGATGGTGCTCATATCTGACGGTCAGTTTTCCATTTCTCATGTTCGATCATCAAAATCACAACATACCTACTAATGTTGTATGACTTGTTTATCAAGTGTGGAGTTGAAGTATCGTTTTTAATACAAACTATATGTAGAGGCCTCAAACGCAAAAAAGTCATGAAATAAGATATGACCAGAACGGTGAAATACGTCTACGGCTGAAAAATCACGGTATTCAGATGAAGTCTCGATGCCGGTTGTTGTGGTCAACGCAATTTTACCATATTTCTCCCTATGTGTAGCCCTAACTCGGGTGGTTATTTTTGGTAAAACTTTTATACCGGTGGATGCACCTCGTCGATTTGAAACTATTCTCAGTTTAAGGTCCGGCCAAATTACGTGATTTAGAGGGTCGAATCACCATTTCCGTCCGTTTAGGGGTTTGACCTCACAGTTTAACCGTACAGATTGAACACTTAACTTTGTCAGATGGACTTGAATTTGTTCCCACACACATAATTCATGATGGTGCTCATATCTGACGGTTGGTTTTCCGTTTCTCATGTTCGATCATTAAAATCACAACATACCTACTAATATTGTATGACTTGTTTATGCAAGTATGGAGTTCAAGTATCGTTTTTAATACAAACTATATGTAGATGCCTCAAACACAAAAAAGTTGTGAAATAAGATATGACCAGAACGGTGAAATACGTCTACGGCTGAAAAATCACGGTATTCTGGTAAAGTCTCGATGCCGGTTGTTGGGGTCAACGCAATTTTACCATATTTCTCCCTATGTGTAGCCCTATCTCAGGTGGTTATTTTTGTAAAACGTTTATACCAGTGGATGCGTCTCGTCGATTTGAAACTATTCTCAGTTCAAGGTCCGGCCAAATTACGTGATTTAGAGGGTCGAATCGCTGTTTCCGTCCGTTTAGGGGTATTTCTCTTAGGCGACGACATAAGTATTTCGTCGCCTAAGAGAAACCTTCTTAGGCGACGAAATACTTATGTCGTCGCCTAAGATGTAGGGTATCTCTCTTAGGTGACGATATAAGTATTTCGTCGCATAAGAGAAACATTCTAAGAGGTCGGGTATAACCAAAGTCCCTAACTTTCTCTCCCTCTCCGATCCGCCTCCCTCTCCCTCTCCTCTGCCGCTGCCCTTGCCGTCGTGCCGCCGCGCCCCCCACAAGAATCAGATTTCATGATTGATTTAGATGGTATTGAATTTACTTTGGACTAAATTTATATATTTGTACGTTTTTGAACAATTTAGATAATTTGTAATGAAAAATTTGTTGTTTTGTTCTTGAATTTTTTTGTGTTGTTATTTATATTTTATAAAAATTTACAAAACTAAATAAAAATACAGAAAATACTTCAGGCGATGAAATAATGTATTTTTCGTCGCCTAACAAAGCTTTAGGCGACGACTTTTGCCCCATTTCGTTGTCTTATGATCACTTAGGCGACGAAATATACCACTTTCGTCGCCTAAGAGTTTTTAATTTTTTTTTTAAAATATAAGGCGACGAATATACACGTATCGTCGGCCAAGGTATAACACTTAGGCGACGAAACTAGCGTTGTCGCCTAAGATCTAGACTCTGAAGCGACGAACAATTTTTCGTCGCTTAAGAGTGATTCTCTTAAGCGACGACGTTAGTTTCGTCGCCTAAAAGCGAGGCTCTTAAGCGACGACGGCTATTTAGGCAGCGAATGTGTATCGTCGTCTTAACTTAACTCTTAGGCGACGACAGAGATTTCTTTCGTCGCCTAAGATGTTGGGCGACAGACTTCTTGCGAAGACACCTTAGGCGACGACACTTCGTCCCCTAAGATCTTGGACGACGAAATTTTTTAACAGGGTCACGAAATTGCTTCATCGCCTAAACACTCTGTTTTGATAGTGATTAGGTTAGGAGTGGAGGGTACTAGTATTGTATTCTGGAAATTTGGAATAGAAAACTAAGATAGGAATAGCTAAGGTTTGGGGTTCTTGCAGTGGTACGTCATATCAATTGAGATATATATCTTATATTGGGAATATGAGACATTGTCTGTGGGTTTATAAGAATTTGAGCAATTTTTTTCATTGCTAATTGGTTTTGGAGTTGAACCACAAACTACTTTATCATGATATCAGAGCGGGTTACCCACGTTTACGTGTGTTAGTGTTAATGGCCACATGAACTCCACGTCACCTAATTGTTGTTCACTTGTTAGGCTTGAAGATTCGTCACACGTGCGGGGTGTGTTGAGATATATATCCTATATCGGGAATATGCGACATTGTTCATGGATTTATAAGGGTTTGGGCTACTCTCTTTATTACCAATTGGTTTTGGAGTTGAACCTCAGACTACGACTTATAAGAATTTGTACTACTCTCTCTATTATCAATTGGTTTTGGAGTTGAACCCCAGACTACTTTATCATAGTATCATAGCAGGTAACCCACATACACGTGTGAAGCCTAAAGGCCACACGAACTCCACGACCACCCAAGTTGTTGACTACGTGTTAGGCTTAAAAATTCGCTACACGTGCGAGGGCGTGTTGAGATATATATATCTCACATTAAGAATATAAGACATTGCATGTGAGTTTATAAGGATTTGTGCTATTTATTTAATTGTCAATTGGTTTTGAAGTTACCCCAGACTACTTTATTTATATCTACATCATATCATTTAATTTTTCCTGTTTAAGTAAGCAAGATTACACTAACTGTTAACGCTTATGAGCTATGATGACAGTATACTGGGCAAATATCTCATCAATCCTGAGAGGAATTAGATGCTTGTAGTTACTAGTTACACAGTTAGCGACCCCGATTATTTATATCGATCGATCTGTCGTATGATTCATCTGATCTCTCTAGACTCTAGAAACGTACATGTATCATATATATATGCTGCAGCAGCTGGTGTACTAGTTTTATACTGATATCGATGACCTAGCTATAGATATTGATCATTCATGGAGGTGGAGCGAGGGAGCTTTAGGATGGTTGTAGTAGTGACGTAGCCACAGTAACTGAGTTCAATCTTGAATTAACTGACCTCCATGCGATGTTTCAGCTTTATGATCATGTTTGTTAAACCAGGGTCTGTGATTATCATGTTCCACGCTCATGACATGATTCATAACTAAAACACCGTTGAACCCAATACTTTCACTGTTAAATTAAGCTCGACATTTTAGTAGTCAATTCAACAAGTTACAGCTCGATTATTTATCAGCTCGAATGATTTGTGCTTGTACTAATTTGGTTTTGTTTGGGAACAATACGTACATGGGGCAGGAAGGGAGATCGATGGGTCGACTTTGTTTGATGTAATTATTACCATTTAGAGAATTAGGGACCGAAATGCTGTATGCCATGCATGTCCTGGCTAGGTTGTTATGGGAGAAAGCTAGAACATTATTTGGACAGTCGTCCTCAATCTCCAAGAAATGCATCATTCTGTAGATTGTTCAAAGAGTCACATGTTGTGGGTAAGGAATTCCATATATGCATGTCCTTCTATAAAGTTGATTCATCTCAATGATTCAAATAAATTGCTTGCCTATATATTGTCATTGTGGTTAATTATTCATGTATTTCTAATACATTACTCTGTCATTCAAAACCAATTGATAATAAATATAATAACTCAAGTCCTTATTAACTCACATAATATCTCATATTCTTCATGTGAGATATATGTATCAACACACTCCCGCACGTGTGGGTAATTTTCAAGCCTAACACGTGGACAACATTTTAGGTTGACTTGGAGTACGTATAACCTATGGCTTCACACGTAGACGTGGGTAAAAACCCGCTCTAATACTATGATAAAGTAGTCTGGGTTCACATCCAGAATCAGTTGACAATGGAGAGAACAGTTCAAACTCTTATAGCCCAAAACGCATATTCATGTCTCACAATAAATATGAAACGTCTGCAATGGGGTTTTCCAGAGAGTGAAAAAAAAAACTGGAATAAGACCAAACTATCCAATTCCTCTTACACTTTAGTATCATTCGTTCCAGTTCATTTTGTTCTCTTCTTTTGGAGTAAAAACTTATGAAGATAGTGTGTATATAGTTAAGACTAGGTCTGCCATTCGGTTAGTTAGAATCGGTAATGGGTATTACCCAGGGCTGGCCTTACCCCAACGCAGGCCGTGCGACCGCACAGGGCCCGGGGCAGAGGAGCACACAAATCGTCTTCTTTAGTCTATTTCTTACATCTGTAGCCTTATATATAATTCAAAAAAGTGTGTCATGTCTTTTGTTATGAGCAGATTAAAAACACGGAGTAGAGGCTTAAGATTGTGTAATAAATTAACATATATTTACTGTCTTTTTTATTATAATAATATAGTTTTTAACCTTTGGTTATCAAATCTCTATCGAAAAAAACTTTTGCTATCAAATGAAGAAATGACTGTAATTATAAAGGTCATTAATGGGGAAGTATATTTCCTTTATTGTATGGGTGGGAGTTCGATACCGAAATCCTGATACCGATCATGACCGTCCCGTATCGAACCTGATAGGGTCAGGACATAAAATGAAAAAAATGTTGTCCCGAACCGTACCGAATCCCGAATTTAGTAATCGGTTCGGGATCGGTATGAGCCAAATAGATACCGAATGTCCCGAACCATCCTGAATCCTCCAAAATTTATAATTTAATTTACTAGTTTTAAAGAAAAAAGTATGTATTTATAATGAAGAAATAATCATCTTAAAGTGATGAAGTCGTCAAATTATGTTAGTTTGTTGATTTATGTTAAGAAAAAGTGTTAAATATTGCATAAATATAGTACAAAAGTGATTATTTAATTTATAAATATAAAATCATAACTTAAAACCTTATGTCCCGATTGGTCCTGAACTTGTCCCGAATTTTTCGGTATCGGGACAGTTTGGTATCAAGTCTTAAATTCACATATCCCGTCTCATACCGATACCGAAAAAATCAGGATCGGTATCGGGATAGGTCAAATCCCGTACCGTACTATACCGATCCCACCCCTACTTTATTGTATATTTTTTCATTTAACAGTAACAATATTGATCAACCCATTATGACTACTTCATTTTTAGTTAAATCTAGCGATTATCAAATCTAAAGAGCCATGCAATTTCTTAGTATTTCAAGTTTGAAATTGAATAATCTTTCAATTTTGTGGTCTTATAATGTTAGAATCGTAGGAAGATTTCACTACAAATAATGCTTTAGAGCTTTATGTTTCTAAGAATTATGTAATTTTGTTTGCAAGTATGTTAATTTTTTGTTATTGCTTAATTTCAGATACTTGGCGTTGTTTTGATAAAATCAAAATGCTTGCACTCTGATATTTTCTGACTTCTTAAAAGAAAGAAAATATCCTAATTTTTCAATTTTTTTGAAAGAAAAAAAATTGTAAGGCCTAATTTTATTTCTCGCACTCGGCCTTAAATCCCTCAGGACCGGCCATGGTGTTACCAACTTCAAAACCAAAGCTTTCGGTAGTAAAATATGACTACTAAAAACCAACCAACTTTTTAGGTATGAGATAAATCTTACCAAATTCGGTATTTCGGTTTTCGGTATTACCAAACTTTACAACAAATATATTTTCAGAATATAATGAAATAATTGAGGAAACAATTTTTTTTAAATATAGTCATTGACACCATAACGTGCCTATTAATATGGTGTAACTTGTTTAATAGGTTAATTATATACAAGTGTACATCTTTATGAATTAACCGTATAGAGTATGCAAAATTTTTGAAAATATTATTAAATAGGATATGATCAATATGGTGAAAAATAACTATGGTAGAAAAATCACATATTGCCTGTAACGTTTGGGTCTTGATCAAATCAGTCAACATTATTTATTCTTATGATTCCTCATGGGGAGCCATATAATTGGGATGTAAATTTCCCAATATTTTTACACTGAAACATTACTTCTCATTTATATGAGAGGCTATGAGCGGAAGTATCGATCAAAATAAGACATAAAGGGCTAAATAATAGTGTTTTCGTATAATAAGTGATATCATATTAAGGTTGAGCGCATTGATCAAGTTCTAAACATTATCAAAAATAGGTGAAATTTGTTCCATAGTCGTATTTAAGTATACTGACCAAATCGAAAAGACAAATTTTGATTTTATAAATTTCAGTGTTAGAAACCATAACATGCCTACTAATGTGGTATACCTTGTTTAGTAGGTTATTTGCAAGTGTAGATCTTTGTGAACCAATTGTATGGAGGAAGCAAAATTTTCGATACTCATGTAAAATAAGATATGATCAGTATAGTGAAATACGGCTAAGATAGAAAAATTACATATTTTGGGTAACGTGTGTGCTCAGATTACAGTGGTTTACCTTATTTGCAAATATAAGTGTTTAAATAACTAACATTTTAAGAAATTCAGTATTTACCAAAAACCAAACTAACTTTTTAAATATTTTTTAATTTCGATTACCAAGTTTCAGTTTATTAAATCAAAAATATTCTGTCGGTTTGGTATTCATCAAACCAAATGAAAGCCCTAGTTAAGAAATTAAACGGACGGGGTTTGCTGACCATGGTCATGACCCTTCGTTGGGACAGACATTTCAGATGGTTAGCTTTTAACCCAAGTTAAAACCCCTCAACTGTAGTTAAAAGTGTGCTGTCTATTTCAATTCCTTTGTTTTAGAAGAAGTTAAAAGACTCTTTCTTGTCAATCCATAGCAGATCGACTTAGAACTTTCATGAATTCAGGGCTATGGTAAGGGTGTGTTTCACTTTCACACGTGTGGGATTTGTTAGATTTTCATAGTAGGAGGAGCTAACTTGTTAAATGCAAAGGGGTCAGGGTGAGTCGGGAGGGTTGTTAACTAGTTAAAACCATTTTTCATTCTTTCTGTCTGCCATCATCATCAAGTCGGTGAAATCAAAGTTGGTCCTTATAAATTTACAAATAAGGTCTCATATTTTTGATATAGGATATATATCTTAACACGTCTCCGTACGTGTGGTGAATCTTCAAGCCTAACACGTGGACAACAACTTGGGTGGTCGTGGAGTTCGTGTGGCCTTTGGGCTTCACACGTGTACGTGGGTAACCCGCTCTGATACCGTGATAAAGTGGTGTGGGGTTCAACTCCAAAACCAATTGACAATAGAGAGTGACCAAATTCCTTATAAACTCACATTTAAGGTCTCATATTCTCAATATATATATATATATATATATATATATATATATATATATTGAGAATATGAGGTCCAGGCCATTATTATTTTTTTAGCATTACTTTGATCACAAATGAAGGGCACGATGGCTAATCACAATACCAGTGCTATTTATGCAACAGAAAACCCAGATTCCTTGAGTTGTTTCCCATCCTCATCTTCCTCTTCTTCTTCACCTGGTTTTTCAATGGGGATGTTTTATGCAGATATGGGCTCCCTCTCCCTCAGTGCCTCCAACTATGGCCTAGTTTCTTCTCAGGAGAGTAGCTATTACAATATCTCAAACTCAAACCTCTCTCATAATCATGAAGTGGAAAATGGTAACACACCTTATTTCTGGGGCTTTCCACCGTCGACTTTGGGGACCAGAAGAGCCGAGGAACAGCTTGGCCACCGCAACAACAGTGACTTCCGCGGAGGATGTGGTAAGGCGTGTTCAGATAGCATGAGTGATGATGAGGAACATAATGAGTTTATGAATCACAAAAACGAGCAGTCAAAACAATGTGCCAGAGGGCATTGGAGGCCTGCAGAGGATTCCAAGCTCAAGGAACTTGTTACTCTTTATGGCTCTCAGAACTGGAACCTTATAGCTGAGAAGCTGGAAGGAAGATCAGGTAAACAAGATGTGAGGACAGAAAAACAATAGTCTCGCTTTCTAGTTTCCACTCTTTAGTATATCTAGCAATATTGTTTTCTCCACTTATGTTTTTCTCTTTTGCTGGAATCAGGGAAGAGCTGTAGACTGAGATGGTTTAACCAGCTGGATCCAAGGATCAACAGAAGAGCTTTCAGTGAAGAAGAGGAAGAGAGACTAATGCAGGCACATAGAATATACGGCAACAAATGGGCCATGATAGCTAGACTCTTCCCTGGAAGAACCGATAATGCTGTGAAGAATCATTGGCATGTTATAATGGCCAGGAAGTACAGAGAACAGTCTAGTGCTTATAGGAGAAGGAAGCTTAGTCAATCTGTACTCAGATCCTCATCAATGGAGGAAAACATGAATTCAACTCCTCCAGCAATATTACCATACTCATATCTCAATAATTATGGGTCAAGTGGTAATTTAAACATGGCTTGTTGGGAAGAAGCAGCAATAATCACAAGCAAAAAGGTCCCTCCTTTTCAATTCCTTCCTGGTATGTCGATCTGTCTCTTAGGATTCTCTTTCTCTCTTTCTCTTACATCGTTTTGGTTCCCTTTTTGTCAAGCTACCCTCTCATTGTCTTGCTTCTTGTTGATCCGAGGTTGCATAATAATTCTCATAGCTCTAAGTTGATCTAGATCAGTCTCTTGGTTTCACTTGAACCCTTTCAAGTTTGTCACCTTTCCTTTGTCTTTTTTCTCTTATGGTTGATTTATTGTTTCATGCTATGATTTGTCAAGGTACAAATGATGAAATAGCTCAGGTTTCATCTGGTAATTTCTATGATCATCCACCATACATGATGAACGTGATGGCAATGCAACAGTCGAATTACTTCCATACCCTTCAGAGTTACTCTGACTCAACACCAGCATCGCCAAATCTAGTTTCGGCCGGCGCCGGAAAACGTACATCTTCATCATCATCAGCTACAGATCAGGAAAGAAGAGACATTGCATCATCATCCTTCATTGATTTTCTTGGTGTTGGAGCCACATGAAGTTAGAAGCCTAAGAAAGCTGAAGGGTTTTCAATTTTTTCACAAAATCATGAGAAAAGGGTCTCAATGTGGTTGTGGTCCAGAAATGTAAGAAGCCATTAGCAGGGCCGGTGTTGAGGAAGGGCAGGCAGTGCTGCCGCACTAGGTTCAGGCCCAAAATTCTAATTTTATTTGTCTGTTTATTAATAATAAATTTAATATAATTAAAAGGATAAAACCACACGATATTCTCCAACTGACTTCTGCCGATCAATCTTTTTTTTTCTTCGGTCTTCAATTTACAATCTCATTGTTCCAAAAAAACCTAACTCTATTCATTCTTCAATCTTCTTCCCTCTTAAAATCTTGATCTTCTCCCTTCATTATGAAGAAGACCCATTGCAGAAATTAAGGAGTTTGGCTGGCGATTGATGTTCTCCTAAACCAAAACTTTTTTCTCTGCTGCCTCTATAAATTGATGATGATCCTTCACAATTTTTCATCCTCTCTCAATTTTGCACTCTCAATTTCACACATCTTCTCTCATGATCCATTTTCTAAAGAAAGTTACTCTGATATAGTGATATTCTGAATTCGATGGCTTCGGAGTTCGGAGCTTCATATAATCGTTTTATTCTTTCTGGTTTTTCCATTGAAAAAGGTTTGTTTCTAATCTCTTTGTTTTATTTTTTCCTTTCTGAAACTATGCATATCAGATAAGATAATATGAAATTCATATATGAAATTGTACTTATGGAATTGTGCTGCACTGTTATGTTTCTTCAGAGAAGATTGGGTGTCATGTGTGTTTTGGTTTGATAAAATGAGTTGAAGTGGAATAGCAGATGTACTCTTTGGTCAGCTCTAAATTATTCACCATCCAGGTGTTCTATTGTTCTATTACTGTATTTTAATTTTTAGTTTAAGGCAATGTTTTTTAAGAAACAAGCATTTGGTGGTTCTAAAAAAACGAAAGAAACTAGAAGAAGAAACAATAATAAAACCTCAAAGAGATTTTATTCAAAAACTGTGGAATAAGAAAAGAAACTTTTCTTTTGGAAACCAAAATAAAAATGTAGTGAATCAAAGAGCACAAGATATTGCTGAAAATGAGAATGTTGTAATTGAAGAAACCACAAATGTGTCAGAGACTGAAAGTTTGGTAAATAAAGAAACAACAAATGTGCCTGAAAATGAAAATCAGGTAAATGAAGAAACAATAAATGTTGCTGAAAATCATTATTGGGGTAATGGTTTTATGTCCCCCATTATATCATGTTTAACATATCAGTAATAAATTTCAGGTGTGAGGATGAGCCTCCTAGCATTTCACTTGGCTAGGTTCCAAACCAAAAAAAATTGTATACATGACCATTTTATTTCTTGGCACTGGGCCTCGAATCCCTCAGGGCCGGACCTAGCCATTAGAGGTAAAAGAGAGAGGCTAGGATTGTTGTTGTTCTTAGTTCAGCTACTACTACTACTACTGGTGCTGCTGCTGACAGTGAAAAATCTGCATCAGCTTCTTTAAGTCATGTCCAACCATCTTTTTCAATGTTACCCCCCTTCCAACGGGTTCAGCTGATGTGCATATATGCATGAGATACACATGTAAACACGAATTTATCTTGCACAAATAACAAAACAACACATGTACAAAATAATATAATTTTATTGATGAATTTGCGGATTACAAATCTTTGTGAACTCCTCTGATTTTATCTCCGAATTTAGATTTGACACAAGGGTGACAAGACACTTGTTCTTGAGGTGGAAAAGTAGTAAAAAGAATTGATCACGTGACAAGTATTTGGATTTGGTGAAGAACATGTTCTTTAAGAGCTTGGTTGTTCTTCAAAAATGTTTTGAGACTTCTGAGCTCTCGAGAGCAATTTTCTCTTTCTGGTAGGAAGTCCTCTTGATATGAGAAGAGGTATTTATATTTCGACGCTTCCCTACATATGACATGTAATGATGACGCCCATTGAATTTCTTTCCTTATCAATAATAATTGAATAAACCAATTTTGAATAATTAAATCAAATCACATTTAATTTATTGATTTAATTATTCCTGTTAAGGCATGATTTATTTGATTAAATATCTGATTTTAATTCCGACAATCAATTTAATGCGGTTGATAATTGATTGACGGACGATATTTAATATTTGCTTTAGTGGGGATTTGACGAATCTGTTGTTGATCGACCAATCACACATCGTCATGTGTACTTCCGGAGTCTCTTTGACTTTGCTGACTCACGTACCACGTACACGATTTTATCGAATGCACATGAGGTTTGAATATTCAACAATTTCATTTTCGATGAATTTTATATATCTACTACATACTCTAAGCGATAGTCAGTAGCACGTGACTTGCAGGGTGAAAAGCAGTTCGTAATTTTGTATGCCATACGCATACGTATGATAGAGTTTTCCCCCTTCCAACTCACATGAGACCCTTACCAAAAGGTGAATCAAATCAATTTATAACAGTATGTACATTATTATTAGTTATTAGGTTATTGTCACAGATTTCGACATGTCATTTTCCTGCACTCTTTTTATTGCATATATTGTTGTAATTGTACCCCCTATTTTCAAAAGTGTAGGGAACCACTCCCATCAAACTGAAAAGACTACATGAAATGACATGGAACAAAAACGATAAACCTGTTTTTTTAATTTAAATAAGAGATTAGACGATATTAACTATTTAAAGACAAACAATGTAGGAATCACGTTTCTCTATTTTAATTTAATTTATAATAAAAGAAAATAAAGTACAACAAAGAAAAAAGAGAATAAACCTATGTCTGTCATTTTATTAGCCATTGTATTTCTTTTCTAAAGAATATGAGAACAATAAAAGCTCATTCTGTTAGATCATATTTAACATATCATTTTGTGTCCTAATACTTGAAAGTTACTTATTCTAAAGTTCAAATAATTATTAACTAATCCATTTTCAAGTTTCGTAGAAAATATTGATAAAAGAAGAAAAATGGTGAAATTTTGGCGGTTTTCCGAGCACCGTCACTTTTAGCGGCCCAAGTAGCGGCACACCACCACTTTTGGTGGTGTCATGTATTTTCCGGCCATCTTCATGGAAGAGGAAAGGGGGAGTCACATGTTGTCCTATCACAACAAAACCCTACACTACCAGGACAAGCACTTTAGCCGATGAAAAATTTTAGTTGGTCTGTTAATTAAAATCATCGGCTATGATGTCGTCGGGAAAGACTCATCGGCTATGTCTTTAGCTGACGAAAGGAGAAGTCGTCGTCGGCTATTCTCCCACACTTTAGCCGACGAAACATTATTTCGTTGACAATAGTCTGAGACTTTAGCCGACGAAACATTTAAGATATTCATCAGCTAAAGTATTTAATAAAAAATTAAAAAATAATTATAGCCGACGAATTGTAGTGAAACTCGTTGGCTAATGACTACTATAGACGACAAAACTTGTCATAATTCTTCAGCTAAACCTTAAAAAAATACTTAAGCCGACAAATTATGACAAGTTTCATCAGTTATAAGTCCATTCCAGTAAAAAAACCCAGAAATTTCTAAATTACCATTCCACGCAACCTGCAAAATACACCAAAACAATTCCATATAACCAACAACACAAAAAATGGTGATAACACGTTTTTTATTACAAAATTTATAAATTGTTCATAAACACAAAAAATTATATAATCATTTAACTACACAAAATCTATATCTTCTAAATCTATATCCGAGTCAGAGGCTACTGCGGAGGAGGTTGCTGCTACTGAGGAGGTTGCAGCGGTTGAGGTAGTGGTATAGGCGTAGGCATGGGTAGAATCAGAAGTCCTGAAAGCTGTGCAGTTGTTAAGTCCTGCAAGTACTGAAACATCTGCTGCTGCTACTAAGATTGATGACAGTGAGTTGCCTATCATTCTTGAAAGAGCATTTATGGCAACCGCCGGTACTAAGATTGATGTGAATGCGGGTTTGATGACCATGACCGTTCATGACACTTCCATTGCATTCAAAGTCTTTAATGTGATGAGCAAGCCATCATATGTCTATGATTGTCTCTGCATTCATGTTTTGGATGGGATTGACAAGATAGTGGAGTATAGTTTCATTGAAAATGCTTCTAAAGATCCATTGGAGACATGTTTGCAATCCAATGGTATGAAGTTCATTGAAGATGCAACAAAAGAAGCGGAGCTTACACTTGAGGCCTTAAGACCATATATGCAATCCACATATGCAACCGAAGGTTGAGGTACCTCTTACTAACCATACTCTTTTACTTCCTTCGATTAAATGTATCCATACTCTTTAAACCACTCCCTTCAAATTTGAAGTATGCTTTTATTGGTGAAAACCACAAGTTGTTCGTAATTATCTCTTCATGTTTGAGTGATTTGCACGAACATAAGCTACTTAGAGTGGTTAACAAACCTAAACACGTAACTCAGTTGTGCAAGAGAAGACAATGATAATTTGGTGGCCTAGTGCAACTGATGTGCTCATATTATCTTATATTTTTATACTTCATAATTTTCGTATTTTTGTTAAGTTCTCTTATTTTTGTGATTGATTCACGTTATTATAATGTTCTTGTAGGTTTGTGTCAATAGAGAAGATAATAGTTAAAATATGCAAATAAGGATTGAAAAGTGACTGCAATCCCCAGTGCCAGAATCTATCTGTTCAGAACAGTCAACTTTTCTGAATTACTGGGAATTATTAGGATTGAATCAGACTATGAGTTTTGCATCATTCAAAAGCTACGGATGTGTAGTTTATATAGGATTTTACGGATCTTGATTTCGATATTTCTAGGCTAATTTATGATTGTTTGAGTGAAGAAAGGCCACATGCGAAAATATGTTCGGATTTGTAAGGATTTGTGGATAACTCAAGTTCCATGACATAAGATTTTCAATCCTAATGATTCAAAGTCAATGATGCAGATTAAGATGCAAAGAAGACATGTTTTCCTACTTCTACAAAAGATATTTCAAGGTTTTCTCATTCCATATCAAGAAATGAGTCTAAATTTAAGTCTTACAATGAAATAGGAAGCCAAAGATGAGCATGAATCTTCTCTATATAAAGGAGCACAAATTTCACATAAAGAGCAGGCCTCGGGAGTTACCATCCATCTATCAATCTTAACCTTCATTCCTTTATGTTTTGTTTATGTTTTTGTTAGTCATGTTTAGTGAAACCTTTTCTAGGGTTAGGATGATGCTGTAGCATGGATATTTATGTTTTTGATGATTGATTGATGGATTTATAGTTTTTTCATGATGAATTCTTAATCACTATTTGAATTGATGTTATATATTTAAGTTCTTTGATTGATCACCTTATAGCTTTGCATCTAGTAATTAGAAGATGAAATTGAGGCATACCTGCATTATAATTCATATTAGCTTCTCGTGATTAAGAGTTGTGAGTTACATTATTGTCGTAACGGAAGTAATGATTTGCATAATTCTCTTGTTTTATAAAACATAATGAGTATTACATGTTAAATTTATGTCGTAACTGGGTAGACTGCATGTTAGGATATAAGACATCTGTCATACCTGAAGATATCATACACTTAAGAAAAACTATGGTCAAAGTGTCGTACTTGGACTTAGATACGTGAATTGACATCTAGAGAAACAAAAGAGTCTATTAGTTGCATCAATTCATAAATATGATTGTTAGTGGTTGATTTTGACAACCTAGGTTCTACCATCTTTGTTTGTCTACTAATTTTCTTGTTTTCTTGTTTGTTTGCCTCTTTAAATTGTATTATAATCTTAAGTTCTTAGTTTGGATTAATTAAGTTAGGATTTAAATTAATTATCAATCTCTAATTGAAACGACCCCGTACTTGCACACAGTGTTCTAAAACTCGGCCTAGTCGGCAGAGTACTCGGCGAGTACTCGCTAGTCGGCGTCCTCCCGAGACGATTTTAAGAAAATTGGAGTACAAAGTCGGCCGGAAGAAAATCGGCCGAGTAGTCGGCCCAACTCGGTAAAAATCGGCTCAACTCGGTAAAAAATCGGCCTAACTCGGTAAAAAAAATCGGTCCAACTCGGAAAAAATCGGCTAAACTCGGAAAAAAATCGGCTAACTCGGAAAAAATCGGCCAAACTCGGCATTTTATTGTCTATTTTTATTATTTTGGACATTATATTACCTTTTAAAAAATTATATTTAATTATATGTTTTAAAATTAAAAACCGACTACTCCTCTACTCGTTGGTCCCCGGCCGACCGACTAACGACTTTTAGAACCTTGCTTGCACATAACCTATACTACAACTGATTCATACATTTGCGAGTTTAAATAAAATATCACGTCTACAACAGAAAACAACAACAATTCGGTGGCCTCGTGTAAGATAAGATTGTTGGCCTCGTGCATGAGAAGACAACTGTTAGGTAAAGAAACAGATGATAACAGGTGTGAGTTAATTTCAGAAAAAGTGTGATTATGTGAAAGTAGAGACGCGCATGCTTGGTAAATTAGGGCAAAAACAAAGCAATGATATTGCCCTTCATGAAATTGCAACAAAGGGGTAAAATTTAAATTTCATGTATGTTCCCTTTGTGAACAGAAATATTGCCTTAACGTTTTAGTATATCTAAAGGTAGAAAGCCGTTTGAGGGCGGACGTCCGCACCGGCCTTAAAGTGCGGACGTTGCTGTTTTTGCTCTGATCAAGCTCTGATGACGCGGCTGTTCTTGCCCGACGGACATCGGAGCTACATCCTAACCTTTTCTTTGTCGGTGGACTCGCTGGTGACAAGTATGAATCCAAGAATGAAGTTCTTCACTACTGCACTTCATTCTTGGCTTCAAACTCGTCATCGGTGAGTCCACCAGCAAGGAGAAGGTTAGGATGGAGCTCTGGTGTCCGTTGGGCAATAGTAGCGGCGTTGTCGGAGCTTGATCAGAGCAAAAACAGCGACGTCCGCACTTTAAGGCCAGTGCGGACGTCCGCCAAACTCGTCGGCGGCCAGTCCACCAACAAGGAGAAGGTTAGGATGGAGCTCTGGTGTCCGTTGGGCAATAACAGCAGCGTCGTCGGAGCTTGATCAGAGTAAAAACAGCGACGTCCGCACTTTAAGGCTAGTGCAGACGTCCGCCTCTGATCGGGCCTCTCTAATGGTATATGTCGGTGTCATATCATCTAACGTTTGATTAGAAATAGACATTGTACGTATGATAGTTTTGTGCTGCATTTCCTTCTCATAACTTTCTTTGTGTTTCAGTAAAATAAAGAAATTCAACTACTCGCTGAAATCAACTAGTCCATCTTGGTTCACGTCCACTGCCTTGATCATCCCCCGACATTCCTCCAATCCAAACTTTCCCTTCTGACGAGCGTCGATTACCGGGTTAAGGATAAGCAACATGCAATTTAATTTCTTGTAATTCGTTAGTAGTAAAGATAAGTAGGGATCGTTCTAAACCAGGGATGCCCAGGGTAAATAAGAAGAAAAGATCGTTAGTTAACATACAAACAAATATAATTCTGTCACAACTATACAAGTATAAACAAATAATATATATAAACAATTATTCACATATGTACATATTTACAAATGAAAAGGGTTTGTAAGGATATCGACATTAATTATAAAAATAATACAACCTAAGCTAATATTTACAAGGTTGGTCAATCGATACTCAAGCACATAACATAACAAATACCGAAATAAGCATACAACAATTTCATGCAAGATTAAATAGTGATGCTCTTACTATCCTCTGTTTTAATTAATTTCAACCTCTTATGACTTCTTATGTGTTTTTAGGAACTTCGAATACGCCTGAACCTAAAACATATATGTGTCACCGTGTTTAAACTATCAAATATGCCTAATCTAACAAGATACACTTACGAACTGGAGTCGGTTGAAGACATGATCCTAGGTATGGTGTCACTCATCCCATTAGCATGCAAATCACTCACCCTAGCAACTCTTTGCAGAAACTAGAAACAAACTATCAAATATGCCTAACTTGATCCTAGATTACTACGGCTTATTAAACTCCCCATTTGGAAACATTCAGGCCTAGACTATCCTTAAGTTATATTACATGATCAGGTGATGATTAATCAACTAACACATACTACACATAAGAACATGCAACAACTTAATCTAAATCATGAAACTAAAACATGCTTCAATCATTACACATAACATACGGTATTAAGGAGACCACAAAGAAAAACTTAACAACACATGACATGCATAAAACCGAAAATCCAGAAAATATATATAAAAATTAAAGTATTGTTCATACAGAAAATTATACAACAAAACCAATAGAAAAATCATACCTAAACCTAAATCAATTGGCTAGGGAAGAGGTGGTGATCGGCGGCAAGCGGCGACGGTTCGGTGGAGATGATGCGGCTGGTTTGTTGTTTTCTGTACGGGATTTTGGGTAGAGCTTGGCTATACTATGGCTTTGATTAATTGACCTCCTAAAACTGAACTAATACATGAGTATTTATAGAGAAAACCCTAAGGTAAAGTCGGCATACACTCCTTGTCCATATCGGATTGGGCTTCTTGCTTTTCCTTGTTGCACACAACTTTGACTTCTTGAATTTGCTGACTTGGATAATGATTCATAAACTTCTTTTCTGAATTCTTGGACTCCCCTACATGTCAAGGGATCAATGAAGAACTCCCTTACACGTTTTGGGCTCCATAGGACAGCCGAATCCCCTCTATAGTCTCGGTAGAACAAGTTATCCTGTTTTGACCGGATAACTTTCCTAGTTGTTGTTTTCGGCTTCTCCTTGGTGATTTCTTCGATTCTTCTTCTTCTAAACAACTTCTCATATCATCATTAAGCTCTTCATCAATCATTTGGCATGCTTGGGAAGGATTTTGGTGAAGAAACACACTCACGAACTCGGTAGACAACTTCAGCAAAATCTGTCCTGTTTCCAGCAGACTGACCTCCGGCCATTGTTTCCATCATAACTCCTTCCTTAGAACTTGTATTGATGCGATTCTAAACTATTTAGAAACTAGACATCCACAGCTTTTCATCCATATATGGCAAGTTTCCTGGTTCCTCTTGGATCTTCCTAGGGAAATTTTTGAAGTTGAGTTATGGTTTCTGGAAATCTTCTGTTTTTGTTCCAAATTCATGCTGTCGGCCTCTTGTCTTTCCATACTTCTTTTGCTATCTTCCATAAGTCTGATCCTCATGATTCTTGTTTCGTTAAGTCCATATACATGTCACCTAAACATTAAAGAAAATTAATCAAGTAATGACAATGTATAAATTTACAGAATCATAAGAAATAACACGATAACTTCATAAGTCAGCTTTTAACAAATTAGTGCACATTTTCTCTACTTTACTCATATTTTAGCCATTGCTCTACAGAAAAACCCTTATGATAAATAACTAACAATACTAACCTAATAATGGATAAACAAAGCATAAATGAGGGTAAAAATATATTAAGAACGTAGTATAAAATGCTCCTATCACCTTCAAACCTAGATTGCACAAAAGTCTGCAAATCAGCTGCGCCTATAAACCCATCTCTGTTCTCATCAAACACGTTAAACGCTTCCTTCACCACCTCCAAGCTTGGCTCCGCCTCACTAAACACTCTTGAAACCTCCTCTGCTCCAACCATGTCTTCATTAGTAATAAAATCATCTCCCTCATCATGGTAGCATAGCCCGAGCCTTCCCATCACCATCTTCACTTCTTCTTTGCTTGGCAACTTTTCCTCTTGTCCTTTGTTGCATTGCGGACACTGATCAAGGGTTGGTTGTAGTACTTGACACTACAAAAAAGTATTTTGGTCACGGCGCAAAACCATCGCCAAAAGCCATTTTGCCGTCGCAAAAAAGTATTCGCGATGGTGCTGTGACGGCAAAGCATCGGTCGTAAATAGTGGCGTCGCCAATACTATTTGCGACAGAAATACGCCGTCGCAAGACCATTAGCGACAAAAAACACGTATCGTCGCAAAAAAATGCTACCGCGTAATTGTCATCGCAATAACATTGGCGACGCCAGTATTTGCGACTAACATTTTGCGACGGTAACAACGCCGTGGCAAAAGAGCTATTTATGAATAAAAAAATTTATGCTATACAAATTGTTAAAGTAGTCTGGGGTTCAACTCTAAAACCAGTTGGCTATAAAGAGAGTAGCTCAAACCCTTAAAAGCTCATAGGAAAGGCCCTATTTTCCCGATGTGAGATAGATATCTCAATACAAATATAGATTGGAAATTTTTATTGCGCATAAAAACCATACATGAGAACTATTTACATTATGTGCAAGTTCGACGGTAAGAGAATATTACACTTTAATGCATCTCATCAATGTTCAAAACTAAAGTACAAAACTCATGCTAATAAGCAAATTATGTATATATATATACTAAGGTGCAACATCTGAAATATAGATCATCAGTGTCTGCGGTATTTATACATGTAAAATCAGCAAGTCAGCAAACGTCAAGCTGAGTATGCACCTGATCCTTTCCTCATGGAAGTAAAACACAAAGACAATGAAGGTGAAGAGACTGGTAGGAATGAGCAAGCTTGTGTAGATACACCAGAATAGAGCCAATTTCTGAATACAATAAGTAAATGGAGTTTCAGATCTATTGTTTTGGACATAATGCACCTGAAAATTTAAATATCTGAAACAAAAGCTAGTTTGCTAGACCTGGAGTAAAGTTCATGAATTTTTCTACTCAGCTTAATTCGGGGTATTTAAAGTGGTCTCAACTCTCAAATATTATTTGTAGAATGAGAATTGTATGTATAAAATTCCTTCTTGATAAGGGACTTAACTAGTATTTCCTTCCCATTCAAGTATGATGAAGTAGATACCAACTCCATCATAACGGACCTCTATGTTCTATTCTGTGTTTCCTAGCTTTTAGAAGTTTCCTAATCTAACATGAAAAAGCGTTACCATATTTCCTGGCAATTCCATAAGCATTGTCCTGGAGTTTCCAGGAAAATATTGGAGACAACCAACTTTGCTAAATGTCAAGCTCAAAACAGCATTCTTCTGCTTTGTATGAGATGGGCCTAGCAAGGATTGGTAGAGCCTGCAACTGTTTAGTTTTCTCCTGGACAGCTTTATTTTCAATGGACGTCTCAAAAATACAATTTCAAAGCCTTTTGAATTCTCGTGAAATCAAGTCAAATTCTTTTTTGATGAATTTCTACCCGAAAGATTGCATCGATGACATAAAATCAAAGTTAAAGGAGAAGCAAGAGTGATCTCTATTCGAATATTTTGTATTCTTCCTATCAATGTCTCCAATGATAATTTTGAGCATAATCATCAAGTTTAGAAGGAGTTCTCTTTGTATATTTCTTCCAATATCCTCTATATTATCACTTATCTGAGTTAATAATGTACCGTTCTAACTTGAGATTACTTGAGAAACAGTTGTGATTTCATTCAGAAAGAAAAATATATTTATAACCCTTGTTCTGAATCAAATATCAGCAGTATTGAATTAGTTCTATGACAAACTAACAACATAGAAAAATAGGTTTGGCATTCCCATCCTTGCTGAAAAAGGTTTGATGTTAACAAGCTCCAAGATGAGAACCGGGGGCAATCTATTCTTCAGAAACAAATATTACAACATGACTATTACATATGCATTTTTTTTGACAATGCATTTCAACATCTGAATATTACATATGCATTTGAGTTTTTTTTCTCATGGATTCACATGCATAGGGTCCCATAACAACTAATCTGCGCAGTTTGTGGCCTCTTCCTAGTGACAAGGAAGGCACAATGAAATATCTGAAACATTTCTCTTGGCTGAGAGTTCAGAGACACATACAGAGTCTGATTTTGATATATTATCCAGCTACAATCTGCAAAGTGATCCAAATAGAGAAAGAAGAAAAGCAAGTCACTTTTTTTTGTGAGAAATGATTATTTCATTAATCAAGGAACAACCCAAATTACAAAGCTTGCAAATACAAGTTAAAAAAATGTGCTAATAAAAAAGAGTAAGGTCTCTAACTCAATCAAACTATAAATAATGAAAGAAAATCTACAACTCGTTAATCTATGGACTAAAGACCGTACCCTACATCTGATATAAGAAAAACCATAATACTACAAACAAAACCACACACACCACCTACGCTTGCTAACATTGTCGTCGTCGTCTCAGCTAACAAGTGAGGAGTACAAAGTCAGAGTGCTGATGCCCGGAAACCTGATGCCTAACAAACCCCAAAGCACAAATCATATGGGAGCCCACACCATAGAGGAAAGTGTCCCTCAAAACTACATCACACAAACTATCATCCAAACCCAAGTCATTAAGGAGCTGTGGCTGTCGAGAAAGAACCAAGTTACAAAACCAAGAACCAAAAGGACTGGACCCAAAAAAATAGGGGGGCGATGAACC
Source organism: Comarum palustre (assembly GCA_951800085.1). Taxonomy (NCBI): domain Eukaryota; kingdom Viridiplantae; phylum Streptophyta; class Magnoliopsida; order Rosales; family Rosaceae; genus Comarum; species Comarum palustre. The sequence goes on along the minus strand of OX637586.1, from coordinate 2,923,160 downwards.
CACGCGTGAGCACCTATAATCTGATAGGTAAGTGCCAAATTGCACTTTAAGCGTGTAGTCAAAGCTCCCATGTGGGTTCGTAATGGTAGTTGATGAGTAATTTTGGTGTTGAGTGACCAAAAATCTAAAACAAGTTAGGATTGGTTGACATCAATATGAGGAACCGAGTCCTCCCGTTCTGGACGTAGCCAGTATAATCCATAATGGGATGAAAATGCACCACGGATGAAAATTGCCCATAAATATGAAACCTGTAATAACTGAACAGTAAATATAAAAACAGTTAACATAGTTACATCAGCAGGGCTTAATACGCTGGCCCAAGCCAAGACATAGGCCCAGGCCCAACCCTTATGAAACAGGCCACATCTTATGGGCATAGCAAGCCCAACATCCCTCGGTCCGTAATGAAGCCCACCTAGTTCACCCCACTCATCGTCTGCCCAGCCTACCCAATCCACTTCACCGTCATCCCTGACATCGCATCTTCGAAATCGGCTTCCCACTTTCCAGCGCTAAACCACCATTCCAACCTAACCTCACCCAACCTTCCTCAGATAGATATGAATCCGGATTTGGTGAAATTATGGCCATCCGGACACTCCGGAGGACCCCTCGAAACCAGCCTACCCATCCAACCCCCGCTCCCACCAACTGTGCACAGCCGCCTTGCCAAACCCTAACATTAATACCTGCATCTGGAGCCGAATATAGATGTGAAACCGGATCTGGAGAAGCCTCGGTCTTCCTGACTCGCAGTGACTAATCTAACGGCTCTCGTTTGCCCTTGGAAACTAAGAATTTTCGAACTTTGCGGTTTCAAACGATTTCCCACTACTGTAAATGTTGTAAAATTAAAGATGTTACTGGTTCAACTCAAGCTACAACCATTTTTTTCATTTTCAGCAGCATACGGTCGGCATACGTTACTATTCAGAATGGAGGCAGCAAAAATGTTAGAAAGAACGTACATCTGGCAAAATTGAGAAATTTATTCTGCACATTAAGTTTTGTTTACAGCCAAGTATCTCCCTCTCCATATTATCTATGTTAAACTTATACTACCTCTCGCTGAAGTATGTATACATACGATTTGAAGCATTTAAGCTGAAAACTAGAGTACCTGCCCATACTGTTACACAACAGATTAAAGAACAAAAAAACATCTGTGTCTAGTCAGAAATAGCTCTGCACTGGTTGGAAGTCCTGAGATTGACATTTGCGGAAAGGGTATTAAGAAATGGTCAGCAGAAAAATGTTGCCGCATCTGTGTTCATGATCTCTCATGGAAGTTGAGTGACCGTGAAAAGGCTGCAGGATTAGCCTGCAACACCGATGATTGGTCAACAACTTGCCTTCTCTCATCTTCCTTGGATTGAAATGACTTGAAGATACCTCCCTCATTGATAGAATTTCCCTTTTCATTCTTGATGCCTAGTGTTTCCCATATAGAGCTCTTTGTAGCTTCACTAGGATCGTCAATCCTTAACGTTTTAGGAATAAAAACACATCCTGACTTGTTCTGTCTGCTGGACTCTTCTTTTTGAGAGATGGCTTGATTAAGAATGTCCCCATCTCTAGGATGTTTCCCTAAGGTTGGGGAATTCGGACCAGAGCTTGTACCACAATGGCTAAGAGTAGAGGATGGTGGAGAGTTACATGGTACATTCCAAGAGCCGGGTGCAGTGCAGCCCCAGTACGGTGGTGCAGGGTAGAATGATATGGGAAACCCTGAATGGAAGAATGCAGGCGGAGGCATTCCAGATGTCCACTGAGGTGAGTTCCATGGATAAGGCCAAGGAACGCCTGGAAAGCATGGTACTTGATGAGAAGGGAAACCTTGACAGTTGTGAACCGCTGGTTCTTGTTTACCAGATTTGCATCCCATCTCTGATGAATATGAAGCTGTAACATTAGAAGATCCACTTGATTGGTCATCCCCATTATCTCCAGCTATGGCAGGGACCAGAATTCTTTGTTGATCAGGTACATGAAACCCATTCTGAACAGAGTTTTGTGTTTTCTCGGCAAGGCTCAATACAGAAGCCATTGATTCACAAAGAGGAGAATCTGATCCAAAGGTAAGGACAGTGCCATTTCTTCCCAAAGTTGGATTGTGCGCACCATTAGAAGCAACAGCACTAGAATGAGTTGTTTGGAGAGCATCTGACATTAACATGTGACCATAGTGTGAAGCTGACGACGAAGCATTTTTGTTCTTGCGACGACCAGCTCCCACAGGCACATTCCTCATGATTCCTCCGGCAGTCCAGTATCTTTGACAGTTCTTGCAAAAATGGCGAGGCTGATTGACATTGTAATTGTTGTAGTAACAAAACTTGGTGTCCATGCTATTACATCGGGGACATGGAAGTATCTTGTCTGGCTTCTTCAGACTCTTGTCTTGTGAGCTACTGGTTTCATCACTCTGTTCTCCATTTTTAGAGGATTTCAGAGATACTGAAGTTTCTCTATCAGCTGAGGGAGTCTTAGGATTCTCACTAATTCCCAATGATGTTGTCAGAGGTTTCAAATCTTCTGTGAATTGATCTGATGGTTTTTCTTCCTCTTTTTCAGCAGCGAGTTCTTTTCCTGATATTGTTTCCTAATATTTGCAAAAAAGAGGGTTCCAATTAGAGAGTTGAGCTGCTGGATTCCAGTTAATCAAAGCAAACATAGGCAATGGAAAACAAGTATTAAACACAGGCAGAACAACTAAAGTAGATCAAGATTATCTAGATCATGCATAATCATTATCCCTTACTGTTAAACACAATGTTGTGGTCATACATTCTTAAACTTCTGATTGTACTCCAGAAAATCAAAGAGCCGTTTAACAAACCAATTTAACTATAGAGCAAGAGCTAAAGGGTAAGTGATGAACCTCCAACATGCCTTTTCAAATGACACACTTTGTTAATAACTTAGTATTGGGGATTGAAGTGAAGTAGATAGGAATGTATAAAACCCAAGAAAGAAATGCAAAGTTTTTTTTCTCTCAAAGAAAGAAATGAAAAGTTGTTACAGAAGCAGACGTAGCAAAACAGAAAAGTTTGTCCAGAAAACATAAAAGGTGGAAGAGGCTTGTGGGAATGATAATTAAACCCTGCAGATAAACCAAAACCCACAACTTCGAATTTATCAGAAGGGTCATCCAAACCAATCCTCCCAAAAACAAATAAAATTGAAGAATACATCTTTCAAATCTCTTAAAGTTGACAGCAATGGATAAATTCAAGCTATGTGAGCACACACATCATTTTATAATCAAAATTCCCATTTTGAAAAACTTGAATTCAATCAAACTAACCCAGAACAAGACTCATAAATAAAGCAAAACAGCATCCAAAATCATGACGTAAACCCCTTGAAGACCCAAAATGACCATATACCAAACAACCTCGATATAATCAAGATGACACAGAAAAAAGAGAAAAGGAGAAACAAGGACCAAACTTTCAATCTTGATTTCAAAAAACAATCAAGCAATCAAATTTAAACACTTCTTCAGATCCCAGAATCGAAAATCCAATAGTCAAGTAAAACCGACTCAGTTATAATTCTGGGTTTTTGAGAAATGGGTTGGTCATATAATTCGAACAGGCACCAAACAAAACTAAAAGTCTCAAACTTTACACATACCTTGTTCTCTGGCTCTTCAGGTGAAGTAGTTTCTGAACAAGAAGGAAGCTTGACAGAGGAGTCTTCTTCTACAACGGCAGTAACAGCAGCAAATGCAGCAGGAGGAGGAGCAATCTTAGAGTCAGCATCAGAGGCGGAAGCTCCACATGGAGGGTCATCATTGGTCGGAACCTCGAGTGGCTCCGAAGCCAAAGGTATGGTCTTTCCGAAGAGCTTTATAGTGGGGCTGATTTCTTTCTCAGACATTCTGTCTTTTAATCTCCAATCTAATCTCTGTGTTGGTTTTCCTTTCCCTTTTGTATCAAACCAAAGTCCAAAGTCCAAACTCCAAAGCCCGAGTCTTTTTCCACTCAAAGTTTGAGGTTTGAGAGAGAGAGAGGGAGGGAGTTGGGAAGGAGAGACTTGAGTTGTGAGATTGGGAAGGTGAGCAACTGTGTCTAGTAGTGCAAGATTTAAGAGGAGGGGGCATAGGTGGGAATGCCACGTCACACAGAAGGAAAATTGTGAGCCACAAGTAGTATGTGGCCTTTGAGATCTTTGGGCATTGTTGGATTCCCCCACATTTCTTAAAAAGACTATAAAGAGACTTATTAGACTACCAAGTACTAGAACGACCAAAAAAAGACTACCAAGTGCTAGTGCCTCTTTTGTCCTCCTCGCCCTCTTCTCATCCATGTCAGCAAAAGCAACCTTTTTCCCTTAGTTACTCCTCACCTGCCAACACCCAATTCAACCTTCTCTTCCTTTCCCATTTCACCGTGTTTTTGCTTTGCTTTGCTTTGCTTTCATCACATTCTATTTAACACAATAGTCCCCTCTTGCTCTTTTGGAGTAACTTATTTGGGCAAAACATGTCTCCCTTTTATGGATTGATGATCCCTGCAACGGTGTGTCATTTGCACTTTTTTTGTGATGTGGGATTTTTAGTCAAACAAAAAAATACAACCCCATAAGATCTAAATCGGATCACAAACAACAACATCAGCAAAATATTACAAACACAAACAACTCAACAAATCCTGCAAACTTCAATCCAATGGCAAAGCAACCAGGAGAGGGAAGACACATAGACGTCTTCTACAGGTGACACAAAGACGTCACCAGATCCGTTAACGAAGGCTTGAAGCTCAACCGAACCAGCCTCGTGTATGCACAACAACATATCACCCATCGATAGATCTCAACAACTCAAATCTCTAAACCATACTAACCATCCTCATGACAAAAGCAAAGAACCAAAACAAAATAAAAAAAGGAAGAGTGGGGTGTAAGGGATCGATCTGTTACTAGATCAAAGGAACATACAACCATAGGCCATACAGTTCTTTGTAGCACTACAGAGTTCATTGGGTTTACGTGCGGCAATAATGAGACAAACCCGTGTAACAATCCACTCAACATGATGTCTATAAAGGGACACGGATAACCCTTCGAGCAATCCATGAAGGTAGATCTCAGGAATGAGGGTGTGCATCTTGGAGAAGAAATAGATATCTAGGAACCATAAAGATGGTGGGATGGGTGGGTTGAACTTGAAGAATTATGTAATGTTGGAGGTTTGAATCTGAGCTTGCAAAGAGACATAGAACAAAAGGAAGAAAATATCTGTCACCAATTGGGCAAAGAACTATCATAAGGATGGTAAAAGCTGCCTAAAACAGGAGAGTGCTTCTCTTTCTCTAAATCCGAAATCTAGAACAAAAACTGATCCAGATCTGGAAGAAGAGAGGGGAGGAGAAAGAAACTAATTTTGGGTTCTAGAGAGAAAACAAACTCTCTCCCTCACTAAGAAATGCGTTTAGATAATGTATCATTTTCACTTGGATTCTTCATTCTCAAATTCATTGCGGGTAATGACTTGAGTCCAACCTTGCATTAGGTTTGGCAAAGTTTTAAGTCTTTACTCTAGCATTATATATATGTAGGGGTCTCATTTTTAGGGATTATATGTTTAGCTAGCCTAAAATTGGCGCCAAAATTGAATTTGTCGCATGTGATACATAATGTTTCTATGACAATGTTTAAGCTTCATTTCACATATCAAATGCATGTAACTGATGCAATCTTTGCAATCCCACAAAGAAAGACAAACGATCATGATTTGATTGTCAACTCTTTTGTTTTTGCCACGCCAATAATAAATGAAGATATATATTATTATTTAGTGTTTATAACATAGACTTGGTTTATTATTTGATTACATTATATAATAACTCAGGCGTAGAGATTGACCTTTTTACTTAGCCGGTTTCCAAACCCCTTAAAACGAAGAAAAAGAAAAGAAAGAAAGAAATAAAGGGTGTTAAAAAGTAATTTGTGAAAAACTCAATTCTACTCGGTCTTCTTCATCAGATAAATAGTAAAAAGTTGGGTATTTTCTGGTCCTGTGTGGCTGCATATTTATGTGGCTGTAATCAGCTATCAAGGAGCGGGACACCGTAGATCAGCTATCAAGGAGCGGACATGTGGACTCTGTCATAAGGGGGACCCACCTGCAAAAAAAGCGCAAAAGGGCATCTCCACATTATCTCATCTCTAATTCACTGTCATACATACGCACCCTCTCATTTCTTTTTGCCATTTTTTCCTTTTCTGCCCTTGTCTGGCTTTACTTTTAGTCTCTCTGGCTGCTTTCTCGTCACCCTGTAATCACCTCTCTCTCTCGATCGTCTTTACCTATTTTCTCCAATTCCTTCTTCTTTCTTATTAATGAAACATTGCAACATGACTTGGCTTATAATGTTATAAATTGATCGGAGATCCTAGACCAATTGTCCATGAAGAAACCATGAGCACGATTTGAGAGAGAGAGAGGGATTAAAACAGGTTTCTATGCTCTTTGATTAACAATGGTGGAGAAGATCCTAAACATTTTAATTTATACATGTATAAGAGAAAATGAGATGAGATTTTGATGAGTCAATTTACTAGTGTTGGTGGACGAAGAGGAAGGAGAAAGCTTTTGTTTAGGTTTCGTTGTTCACTTGGAACAAGATAGGGTATAAAAAGAATTGAAGATTATACAAAAATATGAGATGTGTATTAAACAAATTGGAGTGTATGAATAAAATTATTGTTTATATTCTTATGTAACTCTTAATGAACCATCAGACCATGATAAATAAATTATACATAAAGATATATCTCCAACATGCTTATCAATTTAAGATATTAAAAATTAATATATTTTCTGAAACCGAAAAATTTCAACTAGTCTCTTTCATTGCTGATTGGTCATATGTTTGATTTTTTGTTCTCATATGTTCAAAAAACATAAATAATGAATGACAAAAGAACGCTATAAAAAGAATTTTTGATCGAGAAAATGAAATATACACATTCATTCAATTGGGTCAACAATATCAGCACGACTGATCGCAACCTCATCTTTTGGTTTCACAAATCCGAACCAGGTGTATAGATAACTTGGAGGCAAAAATATCAGGATTCAAATGGAAGAAGAAGAGGATTCAAAGTGGAACTACAATGTATATGCATGAAAGTGACTTATGAATCACAATGTTTTTGTTGCTCTTACTTTTGCCGGAAGAAACAAATTAAGACTTCAAATTCAAGATCGTGTATATATAACTTGTCAGGCTGCGTATCGAACATGACCTTCTGATCTCTTACTTTTGCTGGAAGAAACAAATTAAGAAAGACTTCAGATTCAAGACCGTGTATATATAACTTGTCAGACTGCGTATCGAACATGATCTTCCGATCTTCTTTTATTTTTCGTAAAGAAAATAGAGTGACTTATGCTTTGGTTAATCATGACACACCATTAAATTAACTGGTTTGGTAGGATATGCCTCCATCTTATGAGTATTTCTTAGTTTAGTTTCATTCTAATTTATTTTGAGAGGTATAGAGGTTTCAGTTTGATCCCCTCTCTTTGTTGTTATTTTCTCATTTATTGATTCGATAAGGGTGATAGAAAGTCTTCTCTCTTTCACTCATCTTTCTACCAAAACAAAAAACTGTCAGGTTGGCCGACCTTGAACCAAAACATATGTGGTTTTGAATCCAGCAGCTGTTAACCCAAAAGTTCAAAACGCTTTTATGTGCTTGGAAACAGAAGCATCCAGCAGGCAAGCTTAATTTCTGCACAAGTCTTGTGGCAAAGGATGAACAGATGAATTCATTACGACTCAAAACATTAGAATTTACTCACATAATATAAGCATTGGAAGTTGTGGATGGTTGTTCTTTGCTTTTGCTTCAACTGTGCGAGCAAAAAGAGCCAAGTATTGAGGATTGACCGCTCTCGATCAATTACATAACGGCTCAAAGTGAGGTGAGCTAATTGATAATGGAACAGAATTGAAGAGACTTTCATATAGATCAGTTCTGGTATTATGCCAAACTAGCCAGCAACCCAGCGAAATGTAAACATAATTGTGGTCGTACATGAAAAATTTGTACATGAATATTGTAGGCAGACATTGAAAGCTGAAGGGGATGTAAGAGTGGTGACTTTTTATGTAAGAATGAATTGGTATACGGAAGGAACAGACAATAAGGGTGCATCCAGACATCAAGTTAAAATTCAGTTTCAATACTCCAATGAAAATTTTTGCTACACTATCCAAAATGTAGTCATTTTAATCGAAATTTGGCCATGTCGCAAGTAGAATTCATGCTTGCTTTTGTCTAAATATGCTATGTTGCGGTCCGCCTTTCTTTTCCTCAATTCTAAACATAACAAAAGTAACTCAAGACACATTCCCTCACATAAAAATACCTGAACCATTCGATCTCCAAACTGTAAGATGAAGTAGAAGAACACAATTTATAAAATAATAATAATTGAAATTAAAAAAAATATAGAAAGAATCTTGATTTTGAAGTGAGAGAAAGATTCTTGATCTTGATCATGAAACCCATATCTGAATTCAGAAAACATACATAACCAAACAAATTCCAAAAAAGAAGAGAAAAATGTATTTCCGGTACACACTGAAAACCAAAACCTCCGACATCAGCGTTGTAGAAACTCCCACCCTCTAGCCCGACTCTGTCCTTAACGTGATCCCTGCAAAAAACCATAACAACGGATCGACAGAAACCCAAAACAAACAAAGGGAAAAATTAAAATCTCCAGAGGGGCACAAACCCATAAACGAATCCCCTCTGATTTTTGATATTGTTTAAGAGGGAGTGCATTAGAATTGGAAATATTGGTCAAAGTGTAGAAAGGGAATTTCATTCATTCACCAATGTGATACATGGTTGATTATATACAGATTTACAGCTGATATTCTAGGAAAGAACTGAAATTATGCACAACAATAAATGAGAAAATATTCTACAATCAATTTAGAAATGAGGTAAATCATGCTTAATCGGTGCAGTGATATGTTCTTTGACACCCCCCACAAACTGAACAGTCTTGAACGGACTAGTTTGGTGCATAAGGCAGTATGGCGAAGTTGAGGGAATGAAACAGACTAGATGACTACCAAGAGCTACCAAGAGTTATTTATGGAATGTCAATCCTAATCTGGGTACAAAGTTTTACTTTTAGTAATGATAATAATAATGTGGGCATGAGGATGAGCTTCCCGGTTTAACTGGGCCCAAACCCCGCCTTCAAAAAAAAATGTCACATTACAAGGTGTTGCATCACATACTGTTCTGTTTGGCCAACAATATTTTCATCGTTCGCAACCAAAATCTCCTTTTGCTTTCCTTTTCAAGTTAAAAGTTCTAACCAAACATAACCAAACATAGTAATAATAATCCAAGGGCAATACTCGATCAAATTAATTACTTACCAATTTTAGACAAATATTTCGCCAAATCCAGTTTAACATATAGCAAGACTGCCTACAGGCTATAATACCAATAAAGGAAGCAAAAGGCCGACACAAAAAAAACTGATATCATAATCTTGTTAGTTCCACTAGGTTGCGCAATGCACAACTGACAAATCCCACTAATACAAGGTTGATTGCAAGGAAAACCTGAACAAGCCCTTACATCCCAGGCTTGCGCAATTCAGCAGCTCCATGTGCAAAGTGGCATCTTTCTCACGGGCTATATGCTTCCAAGCCTCCCTGTCAGCAGGGTTCACCATATAATTCTTTATCAGCGTGTCATCTCATAGCTTTGGCCGTGTGTGATGACATATACAACTGTTTCAGCCTATCCCTCAACGGAAAATACCGAAGTACCTTCACATGTTTCCTATTGCCTGCAGGAGTCAACTTATACCTGTCACTCTGACATATCGGACATGCGTCAAGGCCACCAAGGTCATTTCCTTCTGGATCTTTACCCCAGAAGAGAACACAGTCATATCTACAAGCATAGATCTTGATGTAGGAAAGCTCAAGATCTTTCAGGATACATCGGACCTTATGATGAGTGGTAGGAAGACGATGACCGTGGGGCAGCATCGAAGCAGTGTACTATAGATAATCATCAATAGCTTTCACGGTCAATTTTGTCTCAACTTTAATCTTCATAATGTTCATCACACTTTCAAGAATCGTCTTCTGACAACCAGGGTACACATGGGTCTGTTGGAAAGCAAGTAGTTTGTTGTACTTGTCAATACCAGCAGTGTTAACAACTCTAGAGAAGGGCTGCACGGCTCAGACATATACTTTCCTTGAGAGCATACACCGCTCTCATAAGGAAACATATCGTTGATGAATGTCGTTATTGGATCGTTGGATGTACCGTCCGTCTCAGAAAATTGCTCATAATCAAGCGGACCCTCTGATAATGTTTCATCGTGATATATCCAACATGTGTACTTCTCCCAAAACTCGTTATTCTTCAGGTGCTGCCAAACTTTATCAATTGCAAATCGATGCAGATCGCTGCGACACTAACATTTAGTGCATGAGCAATAAAAAATTGTATTCCCATTAGCATTAGCCATCACATATTCAATAAAACTAATAACTTCTTTACGATATCTTTTGTCCTATTTTGGAAGCGAAATTCAACTCTTATCCATATCCTGAAAAGATAACAAAATATATATGTATAAACTTTAATTAATTAATTAATTAAATTTTCAAAAAAATTAGCATTCTATCTACAATGTACAATTAATTAATAACAAATTAATAATAAACACACACACATATATACATGCATATATATACTAATTACTAATTATATAACAATATTATATATCAATTAACATCAATCATAATCAACATATTAATTAATTCATACTATGCATCAACATAATATTATAATTAAATTAATATATATATATATATCTACATATATATATATATATCTACTAATTAATAACAACAACTTCATATATACTATCAAATCAAAATCGATCAACTCAATCACACTCAAAATCCAATAATTCAACTTAAATTAAAACTCAAAATCAATATATATATATATAACTCAAATAAAACTCTTAAATCAACTCAAAATCAAGATATATACACATATACGTACCTATATATAGCTCCACAAACTAATTTTGGACAGATTTCGACGACACCCAACAATTTCGACAACACCCAAACTGTTTCTCCCGTTTTTTTCAAATGAGCTGCTGTCTAGACCTGCAAATATAAGGACTTTTAGCCGACAAAATTATATATTTCGTCAGCTAAACTTTAAAAATTTTGTTGGCTATAGTTTACAGACGAAAATTTAACTTAGTCGAAGATTTTTTTTTTCGTCGGTCTGTTTTTTTTGTCGGTTATAATGTTTATGCTGGTAGTGATACGAAAGACCCACTTGCAGCCAATTGGATTCTGCGCAGGTGATGGTGTGACTAAGGTCCATGTCTGATTCTTCAAGAGAGCATTGACTTCATCGGCCATGGCGGAACACCACTCTGGATATTTGGAGGCCTGAGAGTAGCAGGTGGGTTATGCAGCTGCAATAGAGGTGAGCAAGGCATGAGGGATTGGGTACTTCACAATGCCATCCGAGTTGAGCTTTGGCTTGTAGATCCTAGAACGGGACCGCATTTGGATTGGAGATGGTGGAGCTGCAACAGGAGGCGACGGTGCTAGTGCTGCAATAGCTGAATCGATGGAGTTATTGGCCGGCAAGGAAGGTGCAGCAACAGGAGGCGACGGTGCTAGTGCTGCAATAGCTGAATCGATGGAGTTGTTGGCCGGCAAGGAAGGTGCAGCAACAGGCGGAGGCAAGGGAGCGAAGCGGGATCACCGATGATATGTATGAAGAACAAGAGGGGGTGGAAGAGGGGGTGGTGTGCGGATGTGGCTGGGATGGCGGTAGTGGTAGGTGATGAGATCTGGTGATGCGTCTGTATCAGAGTTCGACGCCATGGGAGGTATGGGTGATGAAGATTGGATTGGTAAAGAAGACGAAGTTGTGGTGGTTGTCGACATAAGAGGGTGTGGATCAGTAGGTGAAGTTTGATTGGGTGGGGAATGAGTTGGACTTGGGCCTAAGAGTATTGGACTCTGCATGGAGGCCTGGTAAGGGGCAGAGGAGACCAAAGTGAGTTCAAGCAATTCCGTGGGTGAGGAGACCTGCATTGTGTGATATGGAAAACTATTTTCGTTAAATAAAACATCCCAGGAGGTATAAACCCGCCCAGAATGAGGATCTAGACATTTGTAGCCTTTGTGATGAGAACTGTAACCGACAAAGACACATTTAAGACTACGAGCAGACAATTTGTTTGAAACATAAGGACCAAGATGGGAAAAACAAGCACAACCAAACACACGAAGATGAAAATAAGAAGGTTGATGATGATGAAGGCGGAAGTAAGGAGTGTCCCATTAGAGGGTTGAGGTAGGGAGAATATTAATGAGAAAAACGGCTGTGTGAGCCGCTTCAACCCAAAGATATTGGGGAGCATGGGAGGTGAGGAGAAGAGTGCGAATAGTAGAAGCAATGTGACGATGCTTACGTTCAGCTAGACCATTTTGTTGGGAAACGAGTGTGAGGACAAGAGAAACGTTGTTGAATGCCCTTTGTGGAGCAGAAGTGAGTGAAGGCGTGATTGACATATTCGGTGCCATTGTCACTTTGAAGAAAGCAAACATAACCTTTATGGAGATTTTGGATGAGGGCCACAAGAGATTGAAAGTGTGTAAGTACCTCATTTTTACGACGCAATGGATAAATCCAAGTGTAACGAGAAAACTCATCTGTAAAAAGAACATAATATTGGAATCCATTAATAAATTGAACTGGAGATTTCCAAACATCGTTATGAATAATATGAAAAAGAGAGGATGCAAAGTATTTATTCGAATGATAAGGAAATTGGTGTGACTTACTAAGTGCACACGTATTACAAAAGGAAGAAAAAGTAGTTTTAGACCCAAGAGTGGATGTTATACGAGATAGGACTGGGGATGACAGATGACCAAGGCGATTATGCCATAAATGAGAAAAGATGGTGACAAGAGCTTGAGGAGTTGGAGAGGACATACTAGAAACGGGAAGGGGGTAAAGACCATCCTTACATGGGTCCTGAAATAACAAACGAGCTGAACGTAATCAATATATTTGATAAAAGTTAGTAGCAAAAAGAAAGAAAACGAGATTATCCTGAGTAAACTTAGCAACGGAAAGGAGATTTTTGTGTATAGATGGAATTTGGAAGACATTGGTAAGAGAAAATTTGGTGTAATCCAATGATAATGGAAGAGTGCTAGTGTGGGAAATAGGCATAGAATCACCGTTACTCATGTAAACATTGTGTGGGTCTCTATATGTTTGAGGATTATTGACTGACAATGAGGTCATATGATGAGTAGCTCTTGTGTCAGGGTACCAAAATGGATCATCGGGCTACGTAAAGTGAGCACCAGCAAATGAACGAAGTGTAGGAGGTCCAGAATACCGATGTGGACATTGATTAGGCCCATGATCGGTCATGCAAGAGTAGCGCCATTGTGGGCCTAGAGGAGGACCAAGGATACCTTGTTGAAAAGTGGGCCGAGGCTGTTGGTGAACCCATGCTGGGGTGGATTAGAGCCCATATGAGGATAATATTGATTTGGAAAGCCTTGGTAATGAAAATCTCCCGATCGGGAGGAAGGGGAATTAAAAGGGCGGCGATTCCGGACTTGCTGTCATCCGGCGCCGCTGTTGCTCCCAAAAGAGGGACGGCGACTAGCACGATGAGAAGACCAAACGCCAGCGTTGTGAATAAGAGCCGTGTTGGGCGCGACCGGCGATGGTGTCTGCTGGGCATCAAAAGCAAGGATTCTTGCTCGGAGATCGGAGAATGAAGGCAATGCACTCTGGGATAAGGTCGTGCGAAGCATCAGATATTCGGTGCCAAGACCATGAAGGGTGGCAATGACAAGATCAGAATCAGAGACAGGCTGATTGATGGAGGCAAGGGCATCAGCAATGGATTTGGCATGCTGGAGGTAGGCATCAACAGATTGGTTGCCTTTCAGGAGCTCGTACAACTGAAGCTTCAGGTTGAAATGGTTGGCAAGGCAGTCCCAAATGCCTTTGGAGGTGTCATGACCAAGGCAGATCTTGCCAATTGGATTGGTGAGAGATGCAGTGAGGATACTCACAATTTGTTGGTCCTGGACAAGCCACTTCTTGTGTTCGGGGTTAGGAGCGGTGGAGGCAGCGGTAGAATTAGTTGCAGGTGTGGTGATGGTGAGTTCGGGTTCGGGAATTGAGCCATCAACATAGCCCTGACGAAGGTAAGACTTGATGGGACGAGCCCAAACCAAGTAGTTGTCAGCATCAAGTTTGGAGAAGGAGGAGGTGTTTTGTGAAATGGTGGCTTGCTCATGAAGGGTTGTAGGTTTTGTTTAAGTTTAGTGTAATTTGTGGCTTTGTAACTGATTATAAAATTGAAGGACCTCCATTTTTAGTGAGTTTTACCTCACGGTTTAATTTATTTTGTACTATAATGGCACTATTTTTGTTTCTGTTTTAATTTTGTACTCAATTGTTCTACTAGTACTAGGATTAAGTCTGAAAACACACCAGGAATACTGCTAGTACTAGGATTTAGTCTGAAAACTGGACTGGAGTATTGTTAATACACTACTCCAAATCAAGTTTTAGGCCTAGTACCTACTACTGTCTTTCATACATTTTTGAAGCAGCAAGAATCTGCTTCCATATTGACTGCTTGGATCTCAGATTAAGGAAAACAGTATCAACTTTATCACTATTTCCAAAAGGGGAAGAGAAACAAACCAACCTGTGAATGAATTAATAAGCTACTGTTACAATATACTTGTTTTCTTGAGATTTACTATCCAACTACTTATGCCCTTCTCTCTCCAATCTCCAATTACATGCGCTTGATCTGCTACTATCGATCTCTTTGATTCGTTCATGTTAACCAAGATCAAATTAGTATTGCTTCAGTTGTATCATTTTGTTGGTGGAGATAGAGTTAGTTAAACTTGTGTCTTGCCAGAATTATTAATTTTAGGGAATATTGTTTAATGATTGTATTTTGTCTCAGTTCAGATGTTTTGCCTCGTACAGATTCCGGAAATGGGCATCACTCACATCAGCAAGTGTGAGATACATAATAGAATTCTACATAATTATATATGTAGTTTAAGTTCTGTCTTCATACATCGACCAATATGCTCTTGTATATTACGACGTGAGATAGATAGACATTAGACATGAAGCATCCCATGTAGCTAGGCTACCATGAGAAGTAATCTTGACAGAAAGTTCAACTGCAAGTTAAAGATTCGAGCAATTTAGTTCGTTCTTAATAAAACAGTAACTGCAAGCTACCAAAGTTCTGATTCCATGAAATATTTACCACTTTGATTCTTTGGCAACTCATGTGCAAGTAGGAAAGGAAATCCTAGCTTGTTAAGGTAACATTTACCACTTGGAGCATTTTCTTTCTTACATTGGATGACTGATTGGTGACATATTGCTCGCGTCATTTTCAGTAGGGGATGACTGATGGACACAATGGTAATGCAGCAATTAGCTTTGGTATTCTTTGGTGGGATAGATTTTGACAGGTTCCTTTTGTTTGATCTCTTTTCTCTTGATTCCTGAGACCATCCATTTATATTCCTCTCATCTCCCATCCTACATATGCTTTTTATATATTGCAAGATCTTGATGAGAACTGAGGAGTGTTGAGATATCTATCCCACATCGGGAATATAACTTTGTTTGTGGATTTATAAGGGTTTGAGTTACTCTCTCTATTGTCAATTGGTTTTGGAGTTGAACCCAGATTACTTTATCATGGTATCAGAGCGGGTTACCCAAGTCTACGTATGAAGCCCAAAGACCACATGAACTTCATGACCACCCAAGTTGTTGTCCACGTGTTAGGCTTAAAGATTCGTCACATTATCCCACATCGGAAATATGGAACCTTATCTGTGGATTTATAAGGATTTGAGTTACTCTCTTTATTGCAAATTGGATTGGTTTTGGAGTTGAATCTCACACTATTTTATCAAAGATGAGGGATGTGGAGGTCACCTTTGTTTATGATGACTTTTTGATTCACACCTCTCTTCTCCTCTACTGATATGAGAGACGTAAAAATTATATAACAGGGGCCATTTATATACCAGGGGCCATTTGGCATCATCCTAGAATCTCCTTCACCTGCTAAGGAATATATTAAAGCAAAGAAAAAAAGAGGAGCTTCAAGTACAGCAGCTTATAGAGAAAGATATACTACTACTGTTACTGCTTCTGCACTTCAATAAGACTCTCTTCCTCTTTTCTTATTTTTCAAACATTCGGGCCACCTTACCACAAGAACATGTCAATGATTATATTCCTTGCTTGCAATGTGATCAACTAGATCCATACATATGTATGATCTTAATCGCTTACTCAGCAAGAACTCCCCCTTAACTTAGTGGAATTGATTAGTGACCACGTATGATCTTGATGCTTATGAATTGCGGGACATATGTTTAGCAATGCAGCAGACCCAAGTGAATGTGTAGCACTGTGAAGGCAAGGGTTTTGGAGATCAGATTATGATTGGATTTTGATTCCAAGTGATCAAACTCTTGACCGAAACCCTAGAAATACGAAGATCCATATCTTATGATTGACTTTTACGATTTGTTATTGGCCATTGTGGCATGACATTCTTTCCTTTTCTTTTCTTCTTTTCTTTTTCTCGAGTGAACATTGCATACAGCTGATGGTGAGGAGATGATCGGACAGTGCACCGAATAATTTTCAAGCTTTAGATATGGATTACAGAATTAAAGCTAACAAAACAACCCCCTTGGCATATAGTTCTTTCTTTACAAAACTTTTTATGAAGAGTGAGCCCTCTTGATTGGCCTTTATGTCATTTCATTTTGTGTTGGCATTTATCACCTACAGAGTGAGATTGTTTAGTAAAGTCTTATAATTGACTACAAGACTTTAGGTAAGCAAGTCTAAAACTAATAGACAGAATTATGTATATAGAAAAAGAAAACAGTAAGAAGGGTAATAATGAGTTCAAGTCTATGTTTCAATTATAGTGAATTGGAACCATTGGTTGATTGATGGATGTTACCCTCTTCTGGCTTTTAGTGTTGTTTTTAAGCATCAAGCCAGGTAAAATTAGGCTGTATGACAATGCTTGCTGTACTAGATTCTCCTCCTGTAATTGGATATGGTTTTTACAAATATGAGCATGATTCCTTTTAAATTAGTTTCCAGAAGAAACACAATTCAATGGTTGAATGGTTGATTTGATTCACTTTCTATGGAATACTTCTTTTGAAGAAAAAAAGGTAATGGCTTGGGGTCCTAAAAACTAAGGTTATATTCTTTGATTCTTCCATCCATAAGAAAGAACCAAAGGAATCTGCCAATCACAATACATCCTCCGCAGAAAAAGAAAGGGAAAGAAATGAAATAAAAAAACAAAGACCCATCTCCCTTTCAATCACCAAAAGAAATATCCATGATGAAATTCCCATCAGCTTAAGCAAATTAGTTTAATTCATATTGTACATGTTGGTTCTCACACTATTAGGAAAGTTGCAGCACCATTATTCATCATAGTGGGGGCTTGTTATTCACCAGGGAATCAAGAAGAGAGGTGGGAAACCAGCAAGATAAAACAAACCAGCAAGATTACCTCTTTTCTCTCCTTTTAAGGCTCGAATTGAACTCTATGTTGCTTTCTGTGTTTTTTGGCACCTCACAGATTCTCTCCACCTCTTTCAAGTCAAAGAAGAAATAAAATGAAAATGAAAACCAAAAAAAATGTAAATTAAAAAAGAAAAGTTGGTATGAAATGAGAGATGGAGGAAAGGAGGGTACTACACAGCTCATGGCATATATTCCCCCAACATAGCCCCACTTATGTTTCCAGATATGGAGTGAGAACACAGTATAGGCCAAGCAGTCCCCAATTATAAAGAGCTATTATAGCTGCCACAAATTGGCAAAACCAATATATATGTTTTTGGGTCTTCTGCTGCTAGCTCTCTCTCATCCACAACACCAAATTGGGTCTGCAGAATATGCAAAATCAGAATATGAATTTAGTTTTGTCCACTGATGCAAAGCCTAGGCTAAAATGGACTTCAGAACTTCATCAGAGATTTGTTGAAGCAGTCAATCAGCTTGGAGGTGCAGATAGTTGAGTACAAGCTTAATCATTATACCCTCTTTCAAATCCCAGTATTATCAAATATAGATAGTTCTCATGTTTATGTTTCATATATGGGCAGAGGCCACACCAAAGACTCTGACGAGGATGATGGGAATTCATGGACTCACTTTGTACCACCTAAAGAGCCATTTACAGGCATTTTCTCTATTCAATTATTTGATCTTTGATCATATGTAATCTATTTTCATTCCCACAATGGAAAAGTGTGATTCTAATTCTGTTTGTTTTCTTGTGCAGAAATATAGGCTAGGGAAAAGCCAACAATCAGAAAACTGCAGTGACAGTTTGCAAGAAGGTATGTCCAGTGCATTAGATCATCATAAACTCTAGAGGATCATCATCTGTACTCATTTGTATCTAACTGAAATCTTTAATATTGTGATGCAGATAACAAAGACATTCAGAGCAATGATGGCCATTTCTGCACAGATATCAATGATGAGGCTCCCAGCCAGATCAATGAGTAATATATAATAGATATCCCATATTTTGTGATTAAGTTAGATTCATATGTTCTTCAGAATGAAACAGCTATTGACTCAGTTTCATGTGTTATGTTTATCAGAAGCGCGCATATAGCTCAGTCTCTCAAACTGCAAATGGAAGTGCATAGGAAATTACATGAACAAATTGAGGTAACACCATCTTCAATCTAGTAACAAATTACTATGTGCCAATACTTGAGCCAAACTTTTTTTTACTAAGAGTTCTATTTTCAGGTGCAGAGACATCTTCAGCTACGAATCGAAGCTCAAGGGAAGTATTTACAATCAGTGCTAAAGAAAGCACAGGAAACTCTTTCTGGGTACAATACTTCATCAGTGGGTGTAGAACTTACCAAGGCTGAAATTTCACAGTTAGTTTCAATGGTCAACACTGGCTGCCCCAGTTCTTCATTCTCAGAGTTAACAGAAACAAGAACTCCAACACTAAAAGACATTGAAAGGAAGCACATCAGAGACACAATTTGTTCCATGGAAAGTTCCCTTACATCTTCTGAAAGCTCAGGGAGGAAGGAAGAAAGGTCTAAAACAACCTGTGTAGAACTACCCTTAATGGAAATTCACCCAGAAGTGAAGCCATTAAATATCGTTACAAGCAATCAAAACCATGAGATTGGGAGGAAGAGAAGTATATGCAGTTCCTTTTCTGATGGCATGTGTGTTGAGCAACCAATTGCCAAAAGATCATCAACAACACAGAGAGATAAAAGTGGCAACCATCTGAGATTGGTCACGATTGATTTGAACAGCAAGTATCAGAATGACATTGATTGATTCTGGTCCAAAAGTGCTAGACTTGAACAGCAAGGGAATTTGATACTTAAGATGAGGTTTAGAGCTAATCTTGTATTATATACTATGTATACTTTTCATATGTATGTATGGACCCTTTTGAAAGCATATTCATATCAAAAGAAGGTATTGTATACTACTACCACTACTCCTGGAAACTACATATATGCGTGTCCTGCAATTCAACTTAAAAATCTCGGTTTCGGGTAGATTCTTGTATACATTGCAGGGAAGTTTTAAAGGTATACCTATGTATTGGTACATCAGAAGTAGACCAACTCCCTACTTATTTACATGTCACATGACTTGATGTCAATGGATGTGTCACAGTTACTATATATACCAGAAATTATAGTGTTCTCTAGGGACAAGAAGACAGGGTATGCTTAGGGCCTCAGCAACATCCAACAGCTCCACTCCTTATTTGCACTAAAATGCCCTAAGGAGTAAACTTCCACTAAACTAATTATATTGCGCATTTAGGAACAAAATCATTAGGGGTTCAAAGCATGAAATCATTAACAAATCCATGCGCAAGTGAACAATGAATGCTTAGGAACTTAATTTAGTTAATTATGCCACCGGCACTGAAGAACTTGAGAAGCCGATCAACTCGCCTTAATCTGGTTATATGAAAGTACCAGCCTTGAAGCTTCTACAATCTGCTGTTGCTAATCATATTCATGGTGATGGGGTTTTCATTGCAACTGTTGCTTCTATTTGTTCACTCGGTTATAGGTTCGTCAGGGCAGACATTCCCCTACATGACTTCAGATGTCCAAGAAGTCTCCGGCAGGTTCTTCGACTACATTGTGGTTGTAGGAGGCACTGCTGACTGCCGTTTAGCTGCAACCTCATCTGAAAAGTTCTCGGTGCTGTTGGTGGAACAAGGTGGCTCGCCTTATGGAGACCCCTTCATCTTGGAGACAAAGCACTACGGGCACTCATTGCTCCAAACCGATGAGTATACATCAGTCGCACAAAGCTTTGTCTCGGAGGCTGGTGTCAGCAATCTCAGAGGAAGAGTGCTAGGATGATCATCTGCTCTCAATGGCGGCTTTTACAGCAGAGCAAGTGAAGATTTTGTCAAAAACGTTGGGTGGGAACATGAGAGAGTAAGGGATGCCTATGAATGGGTGGAATCTAGAATCGTCTCTAAACCTGATTTGACTCCATGGTTGTATGTAGCTGC
This sequence comes from Comarum palustre, assembly GCA_951800085.1. Lineage (NCBI taxonomy): Eukaryota > Viridiplantae > Streptophyta > Magnoliopsida > Rosales > Rosaceae > Comarum > Comarum palustre. The sequence continues at coordinate 2,902,444 of OX637586.1, read as the reverse complement.
TTTTAGCTTCCTTGAAGCTGGAATATTCCCTTACAACGGTTTCAGTTTGGAGCATATTCCGGGAACAAAGATCGGTGGTAGCTTGTTCGATGAACAACGAAGAAGACGCCTCAGATGATCTTCTACAGGCAGGAAATCCAAGCAATATCATAGTACCTCCTGAATGCAACAGTGAACAATGTTATTTTCTATACAAATTGTAAGCATGGTAGTTCTTTAGAATAGCATCTGATGAAACTGTGTAAGATAAACCCTCTATCACTGAGAAGTATATGGTTTTGCAGGTACCAGATATGAGAAGACAGCTCGAGGTATCAGATTCATCAAGAGCGATGGCAGCTCAAATCAGACTTATGAAGCTTACCTCAACGAGCCAGACAATTCAAGCCCATGGGGTGATGTGATACTAGCAGCAGGAGCTTTAGGCAGCCCTCAGATTATGTTGTTAAGTTGCATTGGCCCTCGAGAACACCTAATACTCGAAATGGGAGTTGGAGAAGGAATGCAAGATAATCCTGGTCTTGCAAATTGCAATCTTGGCTGATTCCAAGCCACAAAATCGAAACCAGAACCTCCAAAAGTAGCTGGCATAACAGATGACCTCGAAATCATAATCAAGGCAGGGATATTACCTATTAGCCTCAACGCAACAGTAATTCCCATTGCTGCCAAGATCGCCTTCCCAGAAGCAGTAGGAAAGCTTGAACTCAACAGCACTGACCCAAGAGCCAACCCATCACCAACATGCAACTACCTATCAACCGTGAAAGACCTGGCACAATCCGTGAAGCTGGGTCAGCTGCTTGAGCGAGTTGTAAGGTATGAATCAATTGCTTTCTTCCTTGGTTCAAACCAACACTAAAACATGGTGATGTCCACCGAAGAAGAACTCCAAAAACTCTGCAAGAACTTCAGAACCTTCTACCACTGCCATGGGGATTGCACAAAGGGTTCAGTGGTCAACAAGAACTACAGTGTCAAGGGATTGAGAGTGATTGATGTTTCAACCTTCGTGGAATCACCAGGCACAAACCCAATGGCCGCTCTGCTAAAGGGGTCAAAATTCTTCAAAATAGAAAAGATGTTTCCTCAACATTCAACAATCCCCTAACCTGATCAGCTTGTAATAGTCAATAACTCTATGTTCATAGCTTCAACAAGTTTGTCTTTGCATCTAAAATCTAACTCAAACAGCTGCCAACAATGCCGAATTTGAAGTTCAACATGATGTAAAACATATGATGTTTCATTGAATTAAACTCAGATGTGACACTATACAAAACTAATGAACTCCTAGCAATTTCAATCAATTACCAAAAAAATCAAATCTAAAAGTCTTTGAATTTTGTTCTAACTCTGCATATGATCACCATCCTCATCAGCTTCTTCTTCACTTTGACTCCAATCATCACTATCATCGTCATCCAAATCATCATCTTCGCCGTCTTCATCAGAATCAATAACGATTCTCACAGAAATCTCATTCACATACTCGTTCTTCATCTCCGGCTCTTCTTCCTCATCTGCCGGCATCGTAAAACGGCAAACCGGGCAAGTCCCGTGAACCTTCAACCACTTCTCAACACAATCCCCATGAAACACATGATTACAAGGCATCTGCTTCCCCTCTCCGCCGACCTCAAACTGATCGAGACAGATCGGACAATCGCCGCCGTTTTCTTTAACCGTCACAGTCGGCATGGCGGCGATGGAGGCCTTGGACGCCGGCGGGTGGCCTTCCTTGGCCAGTTGGCGCATCAGAGACTCCATTGAGCCGGAGCCGCTCTGGATCACCACCATGCGCTGGTTGTCGTCGTCACCAACGCTGACGACGAGGCGGCTAACCCGGTGGGGTTGCGGCGGATCGGAGTCCGATGCTGGAGCTGCTGAACCCATGACGAAGGAGATGATCGGAGGGATATCTGGGGAGTTGCGTATGCGGTCGAAGAAGGTAGCGAATTGGGAGACTGCGGCGTCGGAAGCCATGAAACCCGATCTGAGAGAAAACCCTAAATTTGATTGAGAGAAATTGGGGATTTTAGGGAGGCGAGGATTGGATTTGGGGCCTTATAAAGGATCTCGAACTTAATTATTTCCGGGTGGGATAGGGATCCAAATACATTCAGGATATTTCTACCAAAAATACACGTGGAGAGTGGACTGATATACACGTTTCCGATCTGTTCTCGGACACGGATACGGGTGCGGGGCAATACTGACTTTTCACCTTTATATAATTTGTTTTTTTGATCAAGACCTTTGTATTCCCACACAGGTTCTGCAATCATAATTGCAGCAAATCTTCTCGGAAGGAGGGAGGGGCAGAACTGTAATTAATCATGGGTTTAGGAACAGAACAGATCAACAAAAGAGATGAAAGCTCTTCCCACAAATAGTCAAGCTCGATTACAAGGTTAGCACCTTCATCTACTGCACACAATGTAGAAAAGACCAAGTTAGCCAGGATTCGTCAGTTAGCTTTGACATGGAAGCTTTGCCAGCATAAATAGATGTACATCATTTCCACTTTAGTTCTTAGACTTGTGTACTTTTTCTTTCATGCAAATACAGATTTTTTACCTATAATTTTCTTCAAATTTGAGATACCATGCAAAGAAACAAGTCTTTTCTAAAATACAACAGAGGTTTCAGTCTGAGAATACAACGATAGCGTGATACATAAGTAACAATGGACATAAATTAAGTTTTATTTTTTTTCTTTTCACTGATGTTTCAATATTTGTAATGCCTCCTATTTTGTAACACATGACCATGAACAGATTGAATATATGTTTCTTTTTATATTTTCCAGTTGTGTTTCTTGCCCCTTCATAAGTTTCACCATTTCATTTGTGTTTTAGAGAGCACAAGCAATATATGCTATTGTATGTAAATTTCTTGAATGTTCATGATTCTATTCCAAAGATTCTCAGTTCAGTAAAGTTGAGAGATAACACAAATCTTTCCACGTCTAAAAGGAGTAAAAGAGATAAACTAGTATCATTCACAATCAAAACTCAAAAGTCAATACCATAATGTAAACCGTCCATTCTACAATCAAATTTGAGCAAATGCTTTACACAATAGCTGAAGTAAGCCAGCTTAATGAACAAACTGTTTACATGTCTTTCTTTTTGAAGGATTCAGGCCTTTTTCTTTAAAAGAGAATAAGATACAATTTCCATGGAATAGGCTTCAAATAATCTCTAATCATTACAGAGTTTTTTCTGGGCGGAATATTGAGCCATTTGGTAAATAATATGGCATATCTCTTGAACCTTACTGTTGATCTTTCATTGAACCCTAGCTTGGTTGAAGATATGATCCAAATTGATGGTTTGGGAGCAGATATGCTTCCAGATGTATGCTGTGATCATATTATAAATCCAAGTCTTTTAGCATGACTGCTGTGCAACTCAAAAACTTCATTTTCACTATCGACCATCATTCCAAACAAAATATCTCCATCTGATCTTTCTTGACGATTTAGTTAGTTCCTGTTGGTTATCAAAAGATTCATTCAGAATCATCAACCTCTCTATCCAGATCAATGACTGATCATAAACAAAAAGTAAATTAGAAGGATAGTAGACATACTCTTCAATAAGAAATGAATGATGTGGTTGTCTACTTAGAAGAAACAAAACATGTAATCCCAAATCCAGTAGCATATATAGTACATTTGTAGGTCTACATATCAACATATATATAAAATTAGTCATACAATGTATTTTAGGGGACATTAAGCTTCACCTGGAAACAAAACCAGTCTTTATTGGCATGAGAAGCTAATAAACCAAATTCTTGTTTAACAGTAATTCCTACCTACAGTACTCAACCATAGTGTTTTGTATTCAACTTGTGGTCATGTATGCAAATGTATTTCAGCAATTTAAGAGTGATATATGTAAATGAAAGTAGACGAATACATATTCGTTTACGAATACAATTTCAATGAAAGTAGACCTTCCTCAAATACTACTAACCTATGTCTATATCAAACGGCCGATTTATACATATATGTATATATGTTTTCTCCAAATCCAGGATATATATATCAATTGCAGGAAGAATCAAAAACAACATCAGTACACCTTCTTTCAAGTTTCATTCACTTTAGGGAGACAGATTGAAGTACTTGTATTTGCCGTACTAGTAAACAGCAAGGTAACGGAACCGTCAAACTCATTCTTCAATCCCATCAATTATTCAGCTGGACACGTGTCGATTTTTAAGTGGATAGGGACACCAAATCATCATACCCGGCCACAGAAAATAATCTCTCCCCACGCCCATCGCCACGTCTTCTATCTGATACAGAAGCATTCAGATATAGAAATTTAGAGACAAGTAGATAGTGAATTTTACTAGCTGTAATTGTTCTTTACCTTTGCCTTTGCCTTTGCCTTTGCCTTTGCCTAATGTCACTTGACACCACATAGCCAGGACCATGTGCCCAAGGAGGGTAATTTTCTTCACGCCATTCCTTCATAACCAGACAGAAAAGTCAATAATCCAGTCCAGATATACCGTACTTCAATCTCTAATTAGGAGGGGACCTCGACGGGATCGGGATTCCGTTTTGAAGTGCCCGGCCCTAGTTAGTATAATAATATTCAATCGTTATCATAAGTAAAAGTCAAAACCAGTTACAAACAAGTGATACAATCTAACATGAGACACTTGAGCACATAAATTTTAGAGATTAATTAGCTACAAATATCATCATGAGTGGCAGAAATACTAAGCTATATTTGAGGGGGACAAGGACAATACATCAATTGTTGTCTAAATCTTAAACTCATAACCAATCACACATGCACCCATCAATTGTTGTCGTAAGAAAATGTCAAACAAGTAACACAATCTAGTATGAAACACCTGAGCACATACAAATTAGAGATGAATTGGGTACAAATATCATCACCAGTGATGGTGAGTAACACTGAACAAGGGAGATCAAGTACTTTCTACTTAGTACTACCATGGCCGGAGCTTCTATGTTTCTAAGTTGTGTTAATATTGACAAAAGTTCTAATGGTGTCCAAATTCAAAACCAGAGTGTTACTATCAAGTGGCAAGCACCCCTGTAACAGCTCGGTCCATCACATTAAGATATTGTCCGCTTCAGGCCCACACAGTTTTGGTCTTAGAATTTCAACTCAAAATACGTCTCAATGTAAGGTGCTAGTTCTACACATATAAGCACCATAACTTCTCGAGCGATGTGGGATATGGTGCACCTACTAGCCTATCTTTCTTTCTTTAGCATCCGCCCAGTTTAGGTCATCACAATCTATCCCCCTTAGGGCACGACGTCCGCGTTGACACGCTTCCGGTCGGGGACATGCTCTGATACCAACTGTAACAGCCCGACCCATCACATTGAGATATTGTCCGCTTTGGGCTCGAGGGCTCTCACGGTTTTGGTCCTGAGGTTTCACCTCAAAACGCATCTCAATGTATGATGCTAGTTCTGCACATATAAGCACTCTAACCCCCCCGAGCGAAGTGGGATATGGTGCACCTACTAGCCTGCTAGTGTCTTTCTTTCTTTAGCACCCGCCCAGTTTAAGTCATCATTTTTCCTAGTTCTTTCGTTAAGATTAACTTTGATGCTTTAGTTATGGGAGACTCAACAACAAGTAGTTTTGTCATCCGAGATGCTCATGGCAGACTTATTTCAACAGCAGCCAGCCATGTTGAAAGAGCTTATGTACAAGTTGCAGAGGCGGTAGCATTGAGAGATAGCCTTGTGAAAGCAAAAGAGAAATGATTTACAAGAGTTGAAGTGGAAGGAGATTCCAAGTTCGGAATTGAAGCGATGAAGGGTTGTGAGGGTTCTTTTTGAATCTGATAGTGACTAGGCTAAGATTAACCCACTAATCTGATTAATGGGGAATCTTGTATGCATGTGATTCGAACAACAAAAAGAGCTTGTAGCATGAAGCATGATGTGAGAGCTGAAGAGTACTGCAGTGAGAGAGAATTGAACTGATTTTAAGAGTAAGGTTTCTAGGAAGAGGCTGTGTTTCAAGAACAAGAATTCAAGGATGAGCAACAAGGATTATTGCTGGAAGGCATGAAAGCATGTGTTTAGAGGGATTTTCTGGGTTGTTGCTTGATGATCTCCGTAAATCCAAGCCCTTCCTTTTATAGGGCTCAATCGATGGTTTCTTATGATGTGCTGCTATGTTTGAGCTGTTAGGCAATGAAATTCCTCTTCTTGAAAACATGACTTCAAGATGAAAACTAGAGAAGCAAAGCTAACTCTGAGGGATGACAACGACAACTCACTGTAGAGGGTATTGTGGAGGCGACTGCATAGACAGAAAACCAGGAACATGGTTGACGAAACATGAAGCCCACGATCTCGTCTTTTAAGGATAAATGAGTTAGCTTTGGACCTGTCACCCTCTCTTCTTTCTATTAGATAAGAAGGGGAATCTTCCCTCAAATAAAACCATGAGATATGATAATTATACTGCTGCGATGAGAGATGGAGAAACTGGTTCGAGAAGAAAGAAGGAAGAAGATTTGGGTTTGTTATACAAAAGAGAGGGATTGGGCTCTTGAAAGAAGCTGGGATTTTAAGGAGGTTTGGGCTTAAAAGGAATCGTGTGTTTTGGGTTTAGGGAATAAGTAGTCAAATTCTCTTACATTTCACAAATTTGTTATCGATTTAACTCGTCAAGCTTGAATTTCTAGCCCAATACCGAAATTATTAACGAAGCTAAATCGATGAACGAGCGTATGCATCTTCATAACCTTCCACACCACACCCACTTCTACAAGCCATAAAGGTGCGTGAATGTGGCTTGGATCCACATCAATTAGCGTGTGTGTTTAGCGGGTTAAATTCAAAGATTTAACCTAAGACTATAGGTTTTAGCTTGAATCATATAGCAAATTGTCGTGTGGCACAATATGTGATTTTTTGGGTATCAACAATGGTCAAATTGATCCGTCTTGGAGATTAATCAAGATAGTCAGTGAGTTGTGGCTTGCTTGGTTAATGTGGTTGAAACTATTTAAATGGAACAAAGTATGGAGGTATTGAATATGTGGATTTAATCCTTTAGCGAATTAAAATAATAGAGACACGAACACAAGATTTTTTCACTACAGTGTAAACCTTCCAAGATGAACCATCACTGCAAGACTTTTAAAGTAGTCCACACTAAATCCAATCCACTATAGAGAAGAATGATTACATATCTATCACGTAGTGAAATTACACAATCACGTTACTAGCATCACAACTAACTCGATCTATGAACTGCTAACCATATTCTAACTCTTCTTGAATATGATTTCCACAAATGAAGGAACTGAACACGTCTTCAAAGCTTTCCATGTCACTAATCTTGATCACTACAATAATGACAGATACAATGAAACAAACATATAATTTGACACGAGTTTATCAAAGACAATACAGACTATGCAACATATAATCAATTCTATTGACACACAAAAACTCAGTGGTTGGAAAAGTATTTCCATGTCTATATATAGAGGGATAAAACTCCCCCTCAAATCGATCACCATTGATCACTAATTAGGATAGACATGGAAACCAATTTCAAAACAATAATCAGATATATTTTTCATAACATAAATATATGATAAAAATAAATCTTTTCCAAAACAATCTGTTAATCAATGAAAGAATATGATCTGATAAATCACATCAAAACTTCTTTCCATATAGATTAGCATATCATAATATCAAGAGTAATTTCAATATTTATACTATCAAATCAGATATTCAAGTATATAAAACCTACTCAAATTAGGTTTCCTTCATTTTCTCACACAACAATAATGTAAACATGTCTAACCAAGTTAGAATCCTATTTACATAAAATCATTACCTTAAAAGGAAGATTATCCTCTACAATAAAATTCGTTAATCAATTACTAAAATAAGAAGGATATCAATAGGAATGACAACAAATAAATATTATATGCCTACAGAGGTTAATTGACAACTTTAAGGTCATGAGTCCAAACCTCACATACATACATATGTAAGGTGTGTGCGTTTATTTAATAGCCCAAGTTGTTAGAGGGTTGGCGACCAGTTTTGATTCCACATCTATTAGTTTTAGACATGTTTTTTATGAGGCCAACTTTGTGGTTGATGTTATTGCTAATCTTGATCATTTTACTGATTCTCATTTGTGTTGGAATGATATGATTCATAGTGAGGCTTCTAGAGCCTTGTTATTTGATTTTATCAACTGTGGATGTCCTAGAGGCTTTGATATATCGTTTGTTTATTCTTCAAAAAACAACTTTTTACAAGAAATGCATAAATTGAAGTAAAACAAGTAAAGAAAACGAAAAGGCTGCAATAGACTACATCCGACTTTCATTGATTGATTGAACAATGCACAAAGAAGGAATTTATATGATAGAGATTAGTATCAAATGACCTAATTATCCTTACATGCTTAACACCACTCTTCAACCATATATTTGGTAAGAGCATTTTCAATAGCTCTTGTATAATTTATTTATTTTAGAAGAAAAAAAATCATAAAATCTCTAAAATAAAATGAGCTTAACTCTAACAGCTCTTATGTTCTATTGTAAAAATTGAATGTTTTTTATATAAATATTATATATTTATTCAAATTAAACCCCAAATTTAATGTTAGATGTTTTTATTTTTTTCGTTTTTCCTTTTTTGAAGGAGAGATTATGAACTCTATAAGGAAAACAATAAATTTTAGAAATTTCTAGTTGAATATACAAATTTAGAGAATTCTATAGATATAAAAGATATGTTTTTCTCTTCTCACTTTTTGTAAAATAGATGAAACTTTAAATGAACTGTTAGAGTCAAAAAATGTTATTTTTCTTTAAACTAGATATTATTTTAATTTTACATAAGCAGATGGAGATGGTTGTACTAAAATACACTTTTATAAAAATTACACCGATGTAAAACTCTGACCAAGATAATATCTCAAAATCAAAACCCAATATTCTGAAATCAAGTTCCAACGTGTCGTGCATTTCGGCTGATAGAGGAGAGATCAACTACTGATATCATCATATTGGACGGTAATAATTTTTGGGCATGAATCGGAAAGAGCGTCCGAACCGGGAAATAGTTAAGACAGCGAGTGAACAAACGAACCCGAATCCGAACCCGAACTCGAACCCGACAAAGAGCCCAACCCGCAAAAAGGCGCAAAATCAAATAAGGTCCTTTTCCAGAACAAACAGAGGGATGAGAAAGAGAGGGCGAGAGAGACTCTTTCCCTTTTGATAATTGCCCTCTCCGTCTCCGATTCCACATTTTCCCCAAACCCTAACCCTCATAACGACGCCGTTCACTCACTCACATGAATCTCGTTCCGCTCTCACGCGCCGACTCCTAACCTTTTCATGCGACGATCGCACGCCCGTCAAGGGGTCCACAGTCCGAAACCTACCGACGGCGAAATGGATCCGGTCAAGCTCCAAATCCGGCCCAGCACCCGATCCAATCTCTTCTCCCGCAACCCGAAGCAATCCTCCACCAGATCAACCTTCCTAATCCTCTTCTCCGTCACCATCGCCGTCGCCTTCGTCCTCTGCTACCTTCTCTTCTCCGCCGCAGCCTCCCGAACCTCCAAACGCTACGGGATTGTCATCGACGGCGGAAGCACGGGATCTCGAGTCCACGTCTTCGGCTACAGAGTCGACGGCGGGAGCAATTCCGCCGTGTTTGATTTCGGCAAGGACGGGCTGGCGTCATTTCGGGTCAACCCGGGGCTGTCGTCGTTTGCGGAGGATCCGAAAGCGGCGGGCGGGTCGTTGAAGGAGCTTGTGGAGTTTGCGAAGGGGAGGGTGCCGAAGGAGCAGTGGGGGAGCACGGAGGTTAGGCTTATGGCCACGGCGGGGCTCCGGCTGCTGGATTTGGATGTTCAGAGTCGGATTCTGGAGTCTTGCAGGAAGGTGCTTCGGAGCTCCGGGTTTAAGTTTCATGACGAATGGGCTTCGGTCATTACAGGTAAATGCTATGGAGTTATGTGGCTTAGTTTTACCGACATTGTGTGAAGTGAGGCAATTCGAGTGCCAGAATTGATTTTAAGCCTTAATGTGCATAGTTGAGTGTATTTTTACTAGATTAACAGTTTACAAGGTCATATATTATAAGCTGATTCTACACATTTTGTTGAATTTGTAGTTTCTATAGTTGTCAAGCCTAAAGGCGTAAAGTTGTAAACAATGGCTAGTTTTATTGTAGCATTGTAATGTTCATTTTACTCATTCAATTTGCAGACCTATTTTCATGAAGCCTGGTGCTAAAATTTATGGTTGATGTAGGTTCTGACGAAGGATTATATGCGTGGGTTGTTGCAAACCATGCCCTTGGAACGCTTGGTGGCGATCCTCTGAAGACAGTTGGGATTGTTGAACTTGGTGGCGCTTCTGCTCAGGTTTGGTTATATTCATTTGGTTTTCATTTCTGAAATTGAAATCCCACTCATGTATACATCAGCACATCACTACTCATCAAATAAAAGTCATGCTTTGTGAATGTGCTTTTACCTGGGAACAAGATTAGCCGCATCTCATTGACAACCACCAAATATAGTAGAAAACGCAGGAACACTGATACTTATTAATGTTATTCACAGATTGGTTTGGGTTATGTTTCAGGTAACATTTGTTTCAAGTGAGCCAATGCCTCCTCAGTTTGCGCGTCCTGTCAAAGTTGGAAATTTCACGTACAATCTCTACAGTCACAGCTTTCTCCATTATGGCCAGGTTCGACGTGTGCATATTTAACAGACAAGTGGAAGACTGGAAATTAAATTTTCATTCAGGTGCTATATTATGGGTTGAAGTTCTTAACTAGTTTGATACTGCAGAATGTTGCGTATGAATCATTGAAGGAAACACTTGCTTCAGGAGACTTCAGCTCAGGTAAATAATATTCAAAAACTTTGCACATAAGCAATACTTTTAAAGGTGGCTGGATATGATTGTAACAATAAACAATCTGATTCGGCTGTTGATTTTTCTGTTGTTGGATTCATGGATGACATTATTGTTGTTGCGCTGTTGTAACATGCTATTATTCCTAGATTTTTAACATTTTTCCCTATCGATGCAGCTTCGGAAACACTTCAGAAAAGAATGACAATAGATCCTTGCACTCCTAAAGGATATTTATATGAATTGGAGTCTCGAAAGCTTTCACCAAGTTCTTTGGGTGAGAAGAATAGATATTTATCTGCTCTGAAATCTGGGGGTAACTTTTCTGAGTGCAGATCTGTGGCAAACATGATGTTGCAAAAAGGAAAAGGTTATACTGTCCTTCACTGTACTCCCATATTTGTGTTCAATAGATTTTCTTTTCGCTTTATTGTGACATTGATTATCTCTTTGCTCGGTACCAGAGAAATGTTCCTATCAACCCTGCAGTATAGGATCAACTTTCACACCAAAGCTTCAGGGGATGTTTCTGGCTACAGAAAATTTCTTCCACACTTCCAAGGTTGTATCTTCACCATGCTTCAGCCTCATCAGTTAATAGTATTAATTTATTGAACAATATTGTTCCATTGTTCATATGGGGGAAGTATTAGATACTTCTTTATTTCTGTTAAGAATGTATGCATTTAAGTGTTTCTTACACCCTCATTTTTACTGCTTGTTAGTTCTTTGGTTTGGGCCCAAGGGCATATCTTTCTAATCTGATGATTGCTGGCCAACAATTCTGTGGAGAGGATTGGTCAAAGTTAAAGAAGAGATATCAAGCATTTGATGAAGAAGCTTTGCTTCAGTATTGTTTCTCTTCAGCATTTTCTGTCGCTTTACTACATGACAATCTTGGAATTTCTTTGGATGATGAAAGGTATACTCATTACTGCAGAATTATGTCCTTAATTGGACACACGTCTGACTTGTTATGGTTTGTTGTTCTATAGTATGGCCAAATAATCTGTCTCATGGCGTTGTTAATTGGTGTTATTCAATTATTGTGTTTCTGCGTATTATTTACATGTGACTGTGCACATGAATCTTATTGATTGCCATTACATCTACCAGGATCAGGGTTGCAAATCAGATTGGAAGTATTCCACTCGACTGGGCGTTGGGAGCTTTCATCTTGCAAAGCACATCTGACTTGGATGTAGGGCACACTGATTGGATTTCCACCATTATTAGTGATGGATCACCCACACTGCTGTCAATAATTTTCATATTTGCAATTTTATTGTTTACAGTGTGGTCTCTGTCAAAATGGAGAAAGCCCCAGCTGAAGACGATTTATGATCTGGAGAAAGGGCGGTATATAGTCACTCGTATTAATAGAAGTTGAAAGATTGTGCTAGAGGAAATGTCCACTTGTTATGTAGATGTGGAGGGAATGAGTGGCACAAAATGGTAAATCGAATTACACTCTAGCAGGCTCGGTTTGATGCCCAAGATCACCCTCTTAAGGTTACCAATTGCAGATGAGATTGGACATTGGGATTTCTAGACAGATTGTAGAGCAAGCTTTTTGTGCTGGAGCTAGGATAGATTCCCATTTTGTATTCGAGGTAGCCCGGACCTCTTTCTACGCATTGTGAGGTTATGATAAAAGTTGGGTACGTTGGTTGTGGGGAGAGATGCAGAATGGTGTATCGTTTAATGCACGGGTTCTGCTGCTTTTTTGGCATATGATTTATTCTTAAACCTCGACAGGATTCATTCATTGCATCAGGTTTCCAGATTCCATGGATTAGCTGAAGAGTTGGACATCTCATGGCTGATGTATAGAAAGAGTCGTAACGTTATGTTTTAGTGAGAAATAAATATTGTAATTCTGGAAATCAATGTTATGAAAGAACAGCACGAACCTTCTTCCATCTGAAAGTCCGCCGCAGGCAATAGTAGTACAAAATGGCAGTCTCGTTCCTTGAAAGCGTTCTTTATTTGCTTATAAAAATGAATAACGAATGGCCCTTCTAGATTAGTTGTTGTTTTGAGAGAACTGACATATTCGCTTTCCGGTTTTCAATTTGTTATCGTCTTTCGATTGGAAGTGTGTTGGTCCTTGTGCTGCCCAAATTTTCCTTGGTGACAAAGGCCTGAGGCCATTCGTTTGAATGGTCTTACAACGTTGATGTGGTATCCCATAAAATTGGTTGAAAGAGAGAACTAAACATACATCCCATTTTAAATAATTGAAATAAGAGTAGGAAAAAAATCCTTAATGAAATATGAACTATGGTCTATTGTATTTTTTGGTATCTGAGTTTTTAAAACTATCATGTTCTCTAACCTATTCTACTCGAAGACTAAAATTTCAATAATCATAAAAATATCGACTGTCCAAAATATGAATATTTCGACGGATATATCGATAATCATAAAATTTTGAAAGAAATTATAGAAATAATGTAAAATATAGTTAGCACCAATATATATAATTGTACTGATTATAGCATAAATGTAAGTTAGGAGGGTTGGTTAGAGCGTTTTGACATATCTTGGATGGAGTAATTATTTTCTGTACTTGGAACACCACGTGACACTGACATTTGGTGTCCCTAGCCAATCATATCATTCAGATTCATGTGGGAACCAACAGGGGTGAAAAAAAATATGTAAAAGTAATTAAATACATCAAACAAAGATAAAGACGAAATAGTTGGACCAATAAAATTAAAAGGGATCACATGCCACGTGTTCCTGGTACAAAAAATAATTTCTCTCTTGGATGATCAAGATTTGAATCCCCTTATCTTGTGTTATAATTGTGCAGATTTTGCGATAATTTCGTTACTTTTCTTAAATATCGCAATATTTTTGAAGTTTCAGACGATATATAACTACCCTGGTATGAGGAATTAATATCAAAGGTTGAAAAAACAATATTTTCAGTGAAATATCACCGAAATTATCAATATTAAAGACCTTGATTCTACTAGAACCCATTTAAACGAAGGCTGCAAGTTTTAAGACTGGTGGTGGAAGTCTTCAAATGTATGTAGGCTTTGCCGCTTTGGTTGTTCAGATTAAGGACTAAAATATCCATAACATCCGTGATATTTTCTTGAAATTTCTGTTTTTACAGTATCGATATTAATTTTCATATTTTTCTGATATTTATATTTAACATATTTTTGATTGAATTTACAATTTTAATATAAATTTTGATCGAAATTCAATATTTTCTCAATTTTTTTCTTTCTCAAACCAGCAAAATGATCGATATTTTAGGCTAGGTAAACACCTCATATGGTACCTAAAGTATGACTAATTGGACAATTAGGTACCCGATGTTTAAAATATGATAGTTTGGTACCTCATGTTTTACTCAGTTAAACTGTTTGGTACTTCTGTTAACTTTTCCGTTAAATGTGAGGGTAAAATAGACATTTAGGTACTATTTATCAATATAAACATAAAATATATTTATTATGTGGTTTCATGTGTATTAGATCAGAATATATATCCAAAATTTGAACTAATATTTATCTATATAAAGATGAATTAATATTTTATTCGAAACATTAAATTTTATATTTAAAAAATTTAGGTGGCGTAATTAACCTAAACACTCACGTGATTAATAGGTGTTCATATCATAAATACATATTTTTTTTAACATAAATAAAATTATGTCATATTTTATCAACCTAACCAAAAACATTAATTCATGTGTGCTCTCAAAAAGTCAAAAACCTAGAAAATAATAAAGACCATAGAATAATTGTCATTTAACTACAAAACAAATATATTTTATATCTAATTTTACGTAAATGACAAATTTTTTCTCATATTTAACAGAAAAGCTAACAGAAGTACAAATTGTCTAACAAGCATAACTTGAGGTATCAAAGTGTCATCTTTTAAACATCAGCTATCTAATTGTCTAAAGGTATTTACCCTTTTAGACCTGGTACTTGAGATAAATTTAGAGCAATTAAGCCACTAAATACAAAAGAAGGGGTCGTTTACGCGGCAAAGAAAAATTCAAACTGACGAAAATGCCCCGGTGGTCGTTCGGTGAAGCCGAGGATAAGACACCCAGGGTGGGCAAGCACTATAAATAGCAACCGGCGAGTTGGGAAAAGCAACTACCTTGGTATTTTAATTTCAGTCCAAATTCGGAGGTAACTTGTCACCCAAATCCGCTTCCAACTTTCTCTCTCTCTGGAACCTCCGATCCTAGGGCTTTTTAATTTGACCGGGATCGTAATTAGATTTTGATTTTGCTTAATTGAATTAGGTCGAGTTTTTGTTTAGAGACTAATGAGCGATCATCTGGTGTTGTACGTCGACGGTCTCATTAGGCCTATGGCCTCGCAGCCGCCGTCCGAGCCTGCAGCTGAGGTGAAGCCTGATTTGCCGGAGACGGAGGCTGGATGTTCTAGCTCTGCGGCGGAGGAGGAGGCGCCGCTGATTCAGACGGCGGAGTGCCGCATTTGCCAGGATGAGGATAGCGTCAGCAATTTGGAGACTCCTTGCGCCTGTTGCGGCAGCCTCGAGGTGTGTGTTTGAGTTTGTTTTGGTTTCGGAACTAAATTGATTAAAAATGTTTGCTCATGGATGAAAATGCAGTTGAAAGTAATGTTGCTATTGTGTTGTTGAATGTCAATTTGTTCATGGCTTGTGATTGTTATGGTCGAATATGCTGCTTAATTTGTTTTGGTGAAATGTGATCTCATTATCGATGTCGAGAAATTGTTTTGGTTAATGTGTTTCGGATGGAATTGTTAATGACTTCGACCTTCTTTTGTGCAGTATGCTCATAGGAAGTGTGTTCAGCATTGGTGCAATGAGAAAGGAGATACAACTTGTGAAATTTGCCATCAGGTATGCTCCTTGAATCTTTTATGCGCCTTCCTTTAGATTTCTTACTTTCTTACTTTTCTTGAAAAGATAAGTAATAATTCCTTCTAGAATGAGGGGGCTACCCCATGCTATAAGGGATGCAAACTAGTAATGAGAGGATGGATGACAGTTACATATGGATTTATGATGTGATATGGTAACCTTAAAGGATACCGAAAGACCATGTTTGTATCAATGAATATCTGGTTTGAACATATGAATAGAAACTTATAAATCCATTAGCATAGATTGGTTCACATGGTTCTTAGTTCTCCTTGCTATGTATGCTTCTGCTGCACTCATTCAACACTGTAGAGATCAGGTATCCTTTTGAATTCAAAGAAGTAGGTGACCTTCTGATTTGTTAAGCATTTTTGGATTAACCCAGATGACTTATTCGTGAAGCTTTTAACCATTTCAAGTATTACTTCTTAGTATCCGGTCCAGCTTACGTGGTGATATTTTTGTAATATCTACAGGCTTACCAACCTGGCTACACTGCACCTCCTCGTCCGCATCCTGATGAAACCACTATTGAAATGTAATTCCTTTTGTTTTCCTCGTGTTTCTGTGGAAATGTTTACGTGTTTCTTATCCTTTCTAGACGTTTGGTAACAATGCTAGTTAATACTTCTGTACTTCCGTTATTGTCGTTGTGACGCAGGAGCATTGGTTTAGGATTTCAGTAGTTCTTCTTAGGGATTTCTTTCCTTTCTCATATATGAGGACT
This sequence comes from Comarum palustre, assembly GCA_951800085.1. Lineage (NCBI taxonomy): Eukaryota > Viridiplantae > Streptophyta > Magnoliopsida > Rosales > Rosaceae > Comarum > Comarum palustre. The sequence goes on along the minus strand of OX637586.1, from coordinate 2,885,877 downwards.
AAAGATTTTATGTGATCATAGGGTTGGAAAATAGGAATATGAGGGTTTAATGTAATGTTTCTTGGTTGGTATCTATTATCATTGTTTATAAATAGAGTTTCTCAGTGGGGTTTTTGTCTGCAAATTATCTTGTTTGTTGTTACTGGGAACCTCTTTTTCTATAGTGATTTGCCAATATAAACAAGACAGTATAAGCTTCTGCATGTGTTTTATGACTCTTATCATCTTTGGGTTATGATGTTTCCTACAGAGGAGGCTGGACACTCTCTGGGGCTCCTTTGAGTTTGGACGATCCACGCATCTTATCAATTACAGAAGCAGAACGTCAGTTTCGTGATACTGAATATGATGAGTATGCTGCTTCAAACAACGGTGGGGCTCCATTTTTCCGATCCGCTGCCTTAATTGTAAGCCTCTGATTTTTTCAAGATTGAAACTCACTTTTCCATGTTTCAATTCCTCGTGTCTGTATTATGTGGATTTTTTTGACTTTTATTCACTGCATTTGGCAGCTAATGGCGCTTCTTATCTTACGACATGCTTTGAGGGTCACAGATGATGATTCCGATAATGACACATCTGCTATCTTCTCAGTAAGTCGATCTTAACTTTCATTTTCTATCAACTTGTCATATGATGCTTGAGTATCGAATGAATCTCATTTTACAGTTAATTTATTGAATGCTTGTAGCTCTTTTTGCTTCGAGCGGCTGGATTTCTTTTGCCCTGCTACATTATGGCTTGGGCCATCAGTATCTTGCAGCGTCGACAGCAAAGACAGGTTAGTAGTACAGTTGATTCTACTGTTAGATGTTAATTTGTGCAAGTTTTATGATGATTATATATTGCTGCATGTCAATCATATGACATGGTATATTCCATGATATTAACTTAATAACAGACCCAAGACTATTAAACTGCATCATGATTGCTGTAATTTGTGCTGATGATTTGTTGTTGTTTTATAGCAGGAAGCTGCGGCATTGGCAGCAACACAAGTTGCTTTTGTTCTTCAATCTGGGCAACATAGGGGTTTGCAGCTCGCAGTAGCATCAGGGCTCCCTGGAATGACTGCACAGCAAGAAACTGCCTAATCCTGATGTAGTCTGAAAAATGCCAGAGTTTTATGTGCCATGGTGAGGGCGAGTCAGCGGAGAGTATTGAACATTAAATGGAAACATTATGAATATTTCTTGTTTTCCAAAAATATAAACAGAGAAATTAGAAACAAAAGAACAGAGAAAAGGCTACAGCTGTGCCGAGTTCTGTCTAGTTGCTTGTTGAATGGCTTCCCGGTTACCTCCATATTTGGTCATGTGTATCATGTATGTAACTATTATTTTCATTTCAACCAGAGAAAAAGGGAACTATTTATTTTTATTCCAGAGTTTTCCTCTACTGCAGCTGGTTGTCATCCAGGAACGGGTCGCCCTCTCGTTCAACTTGGAAATTTTACCTGGCTGTAATTCTTGTTTTGTATTGTTATCCATTTCTATTTCGTACAAGGCATCAGTGGTTATTTTCTTTAATTTCTTGTCATTTGGCTCCGGACATGAATGATGACACAGATTATGATAACGTCAATGTACATTATGCGTCTCTTATACTTTCCATGAACAATTTTTGGCTTTGCTTCAAGCCAGAAGCGAATCAGTTGCGTTTTCTTAGAATTGTTGTCTTCATCGAATTTTTAGATGCTGCTCATACCAATGAACTTGGTCAGGTTTAGAACAGTTCCCTCTTTACAGGAGAATCAAAGATCAATGTCAGATTGTAGCTTTATGAACCCATGTTTAACTTGGTATTGTTTAGAAGATGGGATCTTGGATTCATTAGAGATCTCAGCAAGCAGTGCCTTAGACAAGGATGGTGCAGTGGGTTTGTTCATAAAGAAGGGAGCATATATTCTCTCACACCCTTGGTATGATTATGATCCAAGAAGAATGATCGTAAAGTACATAAAGGGAAGCTTCGATCTCTCTTTAGCATTTCGTTTGGGGACATTCTGTTTGCAGCTCCCACCTTTGTTTTGTTGTACCTTTACCCTAAAGATAGGTGTGTCTCAAGAAGTATAGTCCCAATGTGATCATATTCGAATTATCGGAGCGCCATCTCCGTTCACCTTCACTCATGTCCAAGTTCAATCTGAGCTCGAAGGATTCCCACGTCGGATTAGTAGTCCTCAGAAGTGAAATAAACGCAATTTCTCCGGGAGGAGATCGAAAAAGTTTAGCAATTTGCGATGAATAGTCTAAGATACACTCATTCTCCATGAATAATGTCTTTAAACATAAAAATGTGGAAATATATATGAACGGAAAGGGAAAGAAGAAAAGAGAAAGAAGAAGCTATTGTGCAAAGATCGGATGTGGTACTCAATGAATAGTTAAACTAATATTCATTTCTTCTTTATCATCTTTAAACTTGCTTTGGTGGTACTCACTGCCATTGGTAGCTTACTCCCTTACGAGCATTGCTGTCATATTGCAGCGACAGTCAAGTTGGGGTGAGATTAAACTTTAGGTTTAGAAAGCCACAACTTTAAGACCATCCTCATTGGAATCATTAACATAATTTCCAGTTGTTCTTTTTGGTTAAAATGATGTGGGATGGGATCCATAGTCACCAGATTTGTAAGAACAATGAAAGAACAATAAGCATATCTTGTTGCATCAGTTGTTTTACCTTGGCAAATGGCAACTTGGTACGTAGCCGTACGAGGATATATATATATATAGCAAAGAAGCAAAAGGCCCCGACTAGCTAGCATCTTTCTATGTCTTTATTTGGCAAAACTAGAAGCTAGCTGAAGGCACAGCTAGCCTTGCAAGTTTTGATTCTGTTGGAGAATACACTGGGGGATTTTGGAATCCAAATATTCTCAATGAAACTATGTGATCGATCTCGAGTATGGCATTGTACTTTTGCCTACAACTACGTATACGAGCGAGTTATTTCGTTACATTGGAAGGGAAGGAACATGTTCTTGATGCTGCAAATGTTAATGGGAGGAACATGTTCTTGTTTACTGTGATGCTTGGTTTGTGAAACCGCCTTTGGGTGGATTAAACCTCATGGAAAGGAAAATGTAGTAGAAAGCTACAACTCATTTAGCTCTTTGCACTTTAGTTGGGGGATAAAAAGCAAAGAATCAGCATATAAACAAAAAACCATTCAAGCTGAGTGAGATTTGATTGCTTTGGACCATGACCAGTGACCAGTCGGCATTGATCAAAATCGACCCTAAGGCTACATGTCATTCTCTCTCATTCAATTAAAGTGCAGGAATTTATGCTTTAGAATGTTCCTGGTTGCATGTGATCTATACTATTATAAACTCCATAGTTAAACAATGAGTTATAAAGAAAAAGATTGAGCTGCAAACTGGGAGAACGGACTGAATTGGATCTTGTTTGAGAAACTGAATGAGGGTTTAATCAGTATTGGCAACCCCAACCAAACCCAAAGTGGAGCAAAGTAAAGCATAAAGAAACACATTTAGCACAAGAAACCAAGTACTGGTCTTGGATTATATTTTTAGTTGCATTGGGAAGAGAGCTTGGAAGAGTTAAAGTGGATGAGGGAGGAGATCTTAGAATGGCATAAAGCAAGTGTTTATTTCTTTTGGTGGCTGCTCTGATCTGCTTACTGTTCTATTCCCCATTCTTAATTCTCCTCCTATTCTTTATATGCGTGGATTGCTTGCAACTGTTGCAGCATCTGAGTATCGTGTCTGCCCAGTCATATATATTCCTATTTGAAAAACAAAACCCTCCTTTTCTTAGTAGGAAAGGAACTGTGTTTTACCACTAAACCCCCATTACAAATCTCACATTTGGAGGTTACAAGCCCAGAAAGTACTAGTTAACTTGATGCCATTTACTTGAGCACAACACAATCTGAGTTGAAATTGAAGAATCATAAACTGTTAAACTTTGAGTAAGCAGATTGTGAATTTTTACAGATATGCAGCATACATAAGTGATGTGGCATGTGGGTAATAAGAGACCAAGAGACAAAAGCAAGGCAAACGATAGGGAATGTAGGGAAACAAATGAAAAAAGATGCTTGGCTTCTCAAGAGTATTGTTCAGATGTGGCTTTAGTCATTCATCATCATCCATGTCATGTCAGATTCTTGAAATAACAGCCTTAATTTGCTTAGATTGCAGTCTTTATTATGATTTGAGGTGAATCTAAAATTCCTCTTGGTGTTTTGGGTCCCTTTGCTTTTACACTTTAAAGCCCCTGCTGCCTAAACCCAACAAGACATAAATAGCCTGCTTATGTATACAGGAATGGAACATACCATTAGAAACTGGTTACCAAATTGGTCTCTGTACTCAAACCGAAGCAAGATACTACAAGTGTTTTCATTGTTTGTTTTGGTAGAAATCAAACAATGGTGTTGAGCAGAGTGTTTATCCTTGCTATCTGTATTGGGTTGTTAGTACTTCAACCAAGTGAAGTTTCTGGCCTAAGAAGTATAGGTGTTGCACGCAGGCCGAATCAAGAACAACATCGGATTCTTAAGGCTGTCGTCACAGAAGAAATGAATACAGGAAAGAAGAATTCAACAAGTACAAACAAGAGTTTTGATCCAAATCAATCAAGCAAAAGAAGGGTGAGAAGAGGATCAGATCCTATACACAACCGGGCTTAGCTAATACATTCAGCTTGGTTTTCTTTGAGTAGAAGGAGCAAGCTGACATATATATGAAACACAAACAAGCTTCAAGCAATGCAGAGAAAACCAGAATCTGGTTAGTTGCTCTGATTTCTTGAGAAATCTTCCGAGGGTTTGGTTGGTTGGTCTTTTTCTGTGTCTTCCATGAGAGTTTTTTTTTACGATAGAGAAAGATTTGTATAGTGGTGCCTCCAAATGAAAGAAACAATATAGTTGTTTTCAGTTTTTCTATTTTCGATTCTATTGAAGTAACAAAGTTCTGTTTCTGTTTGCATCACAACAGTTTTAGAGGTCTTTGCAGATCATAGTCAAATTCTTTGTAATCCTCCAGTTCTTAAATGCTTTCCAAATCAAATGCTATACCTTGATGATTTCTAGAGTAACTTTTCCTCAGTATTACCATAATGTATCAGACATTACCATTGCATATGTTCAAATTACATACACACTACAGCATGTGTGTGTAAAAAGCTACCTTTGAGTACAGCAATCTTCTTTACGTATTGGGGAAGCTTCATAGCAAATTTTCGACGAGCACCTTCCTTCCATGCTTCTACAAGAACCAAAGCTACCACTGATGGGACACCTGGGCTTGCAGCTATGACAATGGGCTTTGGATCCTGTGTTGGGCTTGGACCGGCTGGCTGGACTATTTTAGGGGGTGTGCGTTGTCTAGTCAATTTACCCTTTAATCCTCCAGGCTCTTAGCTAATGATTAATTAATGGGCTAATAAATTATTACCTCTGCTCGGTAACATTTCCTCCTTGGCTCCTCCTACTGCTAATGGTGAGCACGAATAGAGAATCGAAATGGAATCCAACAAGTAGAAACGAGATCGAAGATTTGATCCAAATCCATTGATCAAGTAAGAAAAAGAATAATGCGAACAGAATCAGATCCTTTACGGCTACATATTGATCGATCCTTTACGGCTACACATTCGTCTTGTGTCTTTCACTAGACGCAGCAACAGTCATGCAGCAGCTTGCCAGCTTCAAGCATTGCATAGCAAACCAGAAGGAGACGGTGGACTTTCCTTACAGGGTGTTCAGTTTTCTTGTTCTGCATGGCATGCTTCAAAACTAAATGTGCTAATTAATCGACGTGATGTTGTAAGCGACATCCATCGATCATAACGTTAACTAGCTAGGCGCTAATTAAGCATACAACGATTACATCCATCTGTGTTCTAATTAGCAAAAACACCCTTCACGCTCCAGGCAAGTATGCAACTGCTGAGCACGATAGAGGATAGACTGGCTACAGTAAGATTACTATGTTAATCTAAGGTCGACACTATTGATACAAGTTGCGATTTAACATGATTTTGACACAAAAAAGGACCATATCATATAGATTTTATGCACAAGTTGTCCAATAATTGAATGGTTAAGACTTAGTACGCAGTTTGCAAAACCAATCCAAACATATATATCTGAAAACGATTCCTCATTTCTAATCCCTTGGAAGCAGCAGAGTCGTAGATTATGTGCTGCTGCATTTGCAACTCTTTGTTATGGACACAAACAAAAAGAAGAGCAATATTCTCTTCTCCATATTAAGCAATAATTAAGGATGATGCTTATCCATTTAGCAGTAGTACTCGGAAAGATATTTGTTTAGCCTCACACACCCTATTGGGAAGGATCGGTCATATCTTGATTATGCAATACAAGAGTATCTTTTGGAAAATCACCTTGAAGACCACTTTAGGTGACAGCTGAGGTGGCATAGCTTCACACAATCTATAATTTCTATTTTTTCTCTTTGTTTTTTTATTTTTCTTATTTAAGATTTTTTTTTCTTTTCTTTGTTTCTTGATCTTATATGTAAACCCTATTTTTTCTTGTTCTTATTTCAGAGCCGTTGTTCACCTCACCTCTCCTCTCATGTATCCCTAGCAGCCATCTATCATATCCTCATCAATTGATCAACACCAACTCGATCTGATTCAGTTTCCTTTCAAGTATCGTTGACAAATTAACCCTCTGCTCACTTTTTATGTCAAATGGTTGGAACATCTCATAAGGAACCTTGAAAAGGATTATTAGAAGGCTGATACTTTGAGTTCTACAAATAAAGATGGGGTGCTGGAGGTTTATAGTGCATAGATGTTCACTACAAAAAAAGCCTTTGGGCGACGAAGAAAGCCGAAACAGGGCGACGAAAGTAAATTTCGTCGTCTAAGAGGAACTTTAGGCGACAAAAATATGTGATTTAGAGGGTCGAATCGCCGTTTCCGTCCATTTAGAGGTATCTCTCTTAGACGACGACATAAGTATTTTGTCGCCTAAGAGGTAGGGAATCTCTCTTAGGCGACAAAATACTTATGTTGTCACCTAAGAGGTCAGGTATAATCATAATCCCTAACTGTCACACCCCGAATCTTCTAAAGTTAATAAAAGTTACCTTTCACAGAGATTTACGAGTTACCGAGGACTTTTATTTGCGATCGGTAATTCAATAAGTTATCGCTCGAGTTAATTTTCGAGTTTTTAAAAGTACTCCAAATACCTGAATTGATGACTCGATGTTGTAGTACGTGTCGACACGAGTCTCCCGGTATTTTCGGAATATTTTTCGGAGCTTCTGGCTAATTTCTGTGAAATTTTGAAGTGTATGGTAATTTCCAATTACTATTCCGGTAACTAATTTTTACCATTCTATCATTTACTTTTACCCATCTTAATTCTGAACCGTTAGATCTATTAGGGTTTTGATCTCAACCGTTGATTCGAGTATATAAGGATTAAAGGGAAGTTGACTTCGGTCAAAACCGAAGTGGAGGTTGACCGCAGCTTTTCAAACTCTCTCGACTTCTCTCGCCTGCGACGGAGAACCACGGCGGAGTAGCGCCCCGAGCCATCTCTAGCCCACCAAACCACCACCAAACTACTCCTTTTCTTCTTATCTATCAAGCCCAGCCACCTATTTCGACTTATAACCGTCGACAACGGAGTTTGAAGGAGGAGGATGGCGGCTGTCCTCATGGGTTTCCCGACGATCTGGGCAGCGAATCGGTAACTTGAGGTCATATTCTTGCTCCTCTTGTCCCTCTCCTTCTTCCTGTGCTTCTAATTGGCGAATTCGAGCCTGATTTCAATACTTCCTCTTTTCTTCTTTTGCTGGGTTTTTCGGGTTATCTGGTCTGACGACGAAGTGTATCACTGTAGGGTTGCTGCAGTGCTGTCTTGGGTTGAAACACGGTTTGTTCACCCTCGAGTCAAGGTGGTGGAGATGGACGATTATGTTTTTGATTTCATGGTGCTTGGGCGAGGTTGGCAGACAGCCTGTGAGGCTGGGAAGAGATATTATTGTTTTCCGGTAGTGTTCTAGGTGTGAAGGAGGATGGAAGCTGCTTATTCTTGGGTTGAACAAACCAGAGGTGAGGTTCTAGATTTAGGCTTGTGTGTTCCACTGATTTGTTGATGTAATTGTGTTTGGATCCTAATTTCAGTGTGTTGTTGTTTGTTTGTCGATAACTTGGTGAATCGAAGAAACGGGGAGGTTATGGCGAAATTCCGGCAAGACACCGGAATCCGACGAAGATTCCGGTGATGCAGTTGAACCGGCAGAATGCCGAAGAGGTAGGAACCGAATCCCCATTAAGCTTTGAATCGAAAAGTGTTAGTTGAATCGTAATCGAAATATTTACGTAAAATTGGACATAAGTAGGAAGTTTCCATTTTAAGAAACTTCCCATTTTAAGGAAGACTTACCAATTTAGGAAACTCTCCATTTTGGGAAACTTTCCCTTTTTGGAAGGTTTCCATTTACGAGAAGATGTTAAATCGGGTTGAAAAGGTTAAAGAAAAGGTAGAATTCTAGTTAAAGGTTTTGAAGTTAAGTCGTGAAGTATGGGAATTATAATATGTTGACCACTCTAGTGGTTGAGGGAGATGTTGACTCCTATTAACGGAATTGTCAAGTTAATCGTGGAAAAACAATCGGATAATTTAATTATCGACGTATCGACTCACAATAAGTAAAGAGATAAATACTTATGCTAAAGTGGCGTAAACGGAAACCAAACTTCGAGTCGATAATCGGAAATAAGTGTGATGTTGAAAAGCTGTTAAAAAGAAAGGAATTTGGTCAAACGTGGTCAAATAGGATTTCCTGGTCAAACTAGGAAAAGACCAAGTCAACGATGAAATGACTAATGTTTTGGGTTGTTTGTACAGTCTCTGGTTGAACGTGAGACGGTCTCGACTACGCGGTTAATTCGAGGGTTTCGCTCGAGGAGCTTTCCGAGCGGGAAGGTCGCAATAGTACTGTGAGTGGACATATTATTTTAAATAAATGCATGCCTTAATTATTGAGTTAATTGCATGATGTTTATGATTGTTTTCGAGAATTATATCTCTCTCGGGTTCTTGAACGTATTTACGTTATTACTCAATTTTCTATTTCTTCCGAAAATGGTTATAGACGGTGAGGGCCGTCCTACGAATGGAATTGAACCCGAGACTTCGTTGGAAATTGGGTCTATGCATATATGTCAAGGAATTGTTTACTTATTTATTTTGGGAAGAGAATTTGATTAAAGTATTGTTGTGAATTATATTTTAAGGGTTGACCAATGATTATGCTAGCTAGAGTAGCGTGAGGGCGCTACTAGAGCTCTTAGCTCCGACCCTAGCCTGAGAGGTCAGGCAAATTACGTAGTGCACTATGAGGGTTGACCATTTCCACTTTATCCAGAGCTCTTAGCTCCGACCCTGGTCTGAGAGGTCAGACAAGCCTGAGAGGTCAGGCAAATTACGTAGTGCACTATGAGGGTTGACCATTTCCACTTTATCCAGAGCTCTTAGCTCCGACCCTGGTCTGAGAGGTCAGACAAGCCTGAGAGGTCAGGTTGATATTATAAGGGTTGACCGTTATCACATATTCTAGAGCTCTTAGCTCCGACCCTGGTCTGAGAGGACAGACAAGCCTGAGAGGTCAGGTTGATATTATAAGGGTTGACCGTATTATTTTATCTAGCTAGCATAGCATGGCGTGAGGGCGCCACTAGAGCTCTTAGCTCCGACCCTAGTCTGAGAGGTCAGACTTATTATGTTTGTGAACATTTCTCTTCCCATATTCCTTGCTTGTTTATCTTATCATGCATTTGTGGAAATTGAGAAATTGTGGGCATGCATAAATGTTATTTGTAACATTACAGTTTTGGGAGAGCATTAAAGGAAATGCAGTTTTAAAATTTGATTTTTTGTCCACTCACTCTAACGGTTTTTAAATGTTTCTCCCCTGGGCCTTTCGTTTTTAAATGCCCAGTGATGCAGGGTTCTTGAGAGGAGGTCGAGCGCGTACGAGAGTCGAGGCATAGTCGATAATTCCGTTGCTGCTTGAAATTCTTTGGGGTAAACCTCTCTGTAGACTGCTCTGACTAACCTGGTTTAGTTAGTTTTGTAGGAAGGGTTGGCCATTACAAGGGGGTTTCGGTAAGAAGTTCCCTTGAGGTGGTCCCCGCAGGATTTACTTCGGGTAAAAGGGGTTTAACCCGGGGTGGGTCCTGTCAATGGTATCAGAGCATCAGGTTATCGTTTCCTGTTACTACCTCATGTACTTAGTATCACTTAGTGTCTATAGAGTGATGGTCCGACCGCGGCGGATCCATCGGCATTTTGTGCTTGGACGCTTCGTGTTTATTAAGGATATGAGTTAGTACTTCCTGGTTGATTTATGGACCGAATGGTCCTGTTAACGTTCGAATCTTCAAGACTATGCCTCAGTACGCGCGACCTCACAGAGAGTTCCTGTAAGGAACAAGGTAAGCTCGTTACGTATTTATTTGATGAGTTCCCCGAGGATTGTGTTTTAAAGGGATTTATTGAGATTTGAGTTGGGGATCGAGCTGTAAACTCACGTTGTTTAACGTTTGAGCATTATGTGTAAGTACTCGGTGGTGAAACAGTTAATTCACACCTGGAAGGCTGTCATGGTTGTTGACAGGGATGCTGTAGAAGCCTAAGACAAGGCTTGGGTGTTCGTGTTATGAGGCTCTTAGCAGTAAAGAGTCGTACGAGTTACTGGAAGATGTTGCATCCTGTGATGGAAAAAGGAGCTGAAGTCGCCTAGCGCGATTATTCTGAGAGGATGAATATTAAGATTTGACGATTGCCACGATTTTGTTGAGGTTCGTCATTAGTGTGGTTTCAGAGAAACCAACGGACTCATGAAAGTGGAATGACTCAAGGAAAATGAGTGTAGTCATTTTGGGATCAATGGACTTGTTTCGGGTGACGAGTCCATGATGTGACACTGCTGTAAATGTTAAGGAAGTACAGGCTGGTTTGGTCCCTCGATGCTTTGTGGGACATCCACTGAAACTAATGGCTTGGGTCACCTTTGGTGCTGAAATTGTTGTCGTCAGCTACGACTAAAATCTCTTCGCTTCAGCCATCCATGATTGGGGTACTGGAAGGTTTGAATTGTTAGTGAGTCCAAGCATGATTTGAATTGTTGGTGACAATGGTCATTGGGGCCATTTATCGTAAAGGTAAATGGTGTCACCAGATCTTGGGGCTCATGTCAACCATAAGGTGAGTATCCACCTGCGGTCAAAGTGTTGTAATTAGTACACCAGTGGAGGAGTCTCCAGGTTGGCTGTATTATAGGTCGATTTTCAGATCGAGAAAGCGTTACTAGTGGTAATTAAAGGTAATTGGTTTCGGAATTTAAAGGAACGTGTTGGAAGTGGCAACAAGCCACCGGGTCTCGGACCAAGGGTGCTTGGGGTACCGGAGATAGTGATACGAGCCTTGATGGACTTGGTATTATTGTGGTGTAGGAATCGGTAGTTGTGCAAACGGCACTGTTTGACGGCTGAAGATGTACATGTGTATACCCCACATGAGCACATGTACCTTCCTATGTTGGGAAGTGGTAAATTGAAATTTGGGTAGCATATGCTGGCAGGACATAATTATGGTGTACAGCTGTGTGTGGTCAAAAATGACATCAGGTAAGTGACTAAGGCTGATGATGACATCATCTTAAGAATGTGTCATGAGAGTTCCATTTATTGAAAACAGAGATTTAAGACGTTTGGTTAGAAGATTCTGTGTAAAACGTCAATTAAATGGTTTAATGTCGTTAGTAGGTGGAAGGATGTTTTCTGAGATAAATGCACGGAAAAGGTGAAGGGACAGCAGTGAGGCAAGGTTTACTGAATCGTTGAATAGGAGTGAGAATGTTGTAGATGGTCAAGCTTGAACCTGCAACCCAAGTCATCTGTTATGACACTTGGTTTCTGTGAGGACGATTAACTGAGCTTGATGACATGGGAATTTGTGCACCCACTGGCTGTGGTCTAATCAAATATTGTGACCAAAGGTGTACTTAGACGTGTTTGGAGTTCATAAGTTACACTCACTGCAGTGACAGGAAATATTCTCAATCTTGATATGGGAAATAAGGATTAAGATCTGGGAGATCAATTATTGAGGTTAATTTAAGGAAATCCTAAGGGGATTAAAGTTTTGTTGGCGTTGCTATGGTCATTGGTCATTTGAGTAGTGACCCTACTTGTTAGGAATTTTTGACCTAACGGCAGTTCTTGGCGCCACGAGTGTAAAGTGGTAGCAAGAAAGATCGTTGGAGGTGACCCTCAAAATTGTCAACATTTTCGGTGAGTGTGAAAGCGGTGAAACTGAGGAAAGAGTTTCTTTGATGACTCAAAGGTGTTACGAGTCAAGGTTTTGGAAACCAAATTGTTACAAGGGTAGTAAAGTATGTTGCTAAGTTGGCAACACTCCATCGGAAACCGTGGAGTGATTGAGCTACGTTCAGATTAAGTTATGATCTGAGAGGATGTTAACGTGTGGCAGTGGATCTTGTGAATTAAGATCTAGAGTGGTAAGCGATTGAGAATTTTGAATCTTACCGAATAGAGGTTGCGGTGGATGGTAAACTGGCAGAGCCTGAGGGACAGTTTTGTTAGAAACTGTCCAGTTGTACGAGTTGACTCTGTGGTGTGTACTCGCCCAGTGCGGTGATGACATTTGTTAATTTGTGTCTTGATAACTGGATGCTCGGTGATCAATATGGCTAAGTTCAGGCGGAATTAATTTCCCGATGCTTTGATCAAGGGTTCCTTTGGGTGTGCACCAGTGACACTAAATTTCATGTAGATGCCTGGTCTGGTTAAGTGTCCTGGTTTGTCGGTTGTTACCAGACGATTTGGTAATGGAGGCCTTTGGGAATGGAATATCCTTGTTGAGCGGGTAAGGCTCTGGGAGTCATTTAATGGTAAGTTTACCCCAGATTGTGATGCGGATATTGTTTATTAGACGCACAGTTATGGTCGAAGTGCAAGTTCTGCACTATGCATCATTCCAGGTTAAAGTAAGAGATGGGGAGGTCAGTGGTACCTCACCTATGAGTAGTACGGTGAGGTATTACCGTGGTAAAGTACGTTGTAGTTCCACGAGGTGATAATTGAGCAAGCGATTTTATGTTTGGCTTGTGAGTAAAAAGGTCCGGATGCGTGTTGTCAGAATAGTTACGTGAGCAGTGTGTAGCCTGACAATTTGTCTTCATGCGAGGAGTAAGTATTGTGGGATCTCGATGTCTGGAGACTTGTATCTCCCTGAATTAAAGGCTATGGTTTTGGATTTACGCAAAAGAATTCATGGCAGTTCGTGTCCTGTGTGTGTCAGTGGTTTGAGTAAGGATAGAGTAAGGGAAGACAATTACTCTACAACAGGACAACTTGACAGAATGTTTTTTTTAGAAAGCGTAAACCAGATCAGGGAGCCTAGTTCAAATGAGGTGACGGCTTGTGTAACACAAGTCGTCATGGTTTTCTCGTGAGCATGCTGTCATGGGTGTTGATCCCACGTTGTATATTGATATCGGAGGATTACAGATGGTGGATCAGTGATAGTCAGTGTCGTATTCCACCGCATAAATGAGATGAAGTACAGTAAGAATTCGGTGAATTCGCTAATCAATGATTCAAGAGAAAATCATTGTACCCCACGGTAAGACTTTAGATGTTTTAGTTTTGACCCGAGAAGTGTGGTCGGGTGTCAGACAATGAAGGAAGTTGATGTTGGAGGACAATATTATTGTTTCTAAGTGGTACTATCCCCCACAGTATTGGACTTTGAGTATAGAAATTTCGAGGACGAAATTTTTATAAGGTGGGGAGAATTGTCACACCCCGAATCTTCTAAAGTTAATAAAAGTTACCTTTCACAGAGATTTACGAGTTACCGAGGACTTTTATTTGCGATCGGTAATTCAATAAGTTATCGCTCGAGTTAATTTTCGAGTTTTTAAAAGTACTCCAAATACCTGAATTGATGACTCGATGTTGTAGTACGTGTCGACACGAGTCTCCCGGTATTTTCAGAATATTTTTCGGAGCTTCTGGCTAATTTCTGTGAATTTTTGAAGTGTATGGTAATTTCCAATTACTATTCCGGTAACTAATTTTTACCATTCTATCATTTACTTTTACCCATCTTAATTCTGAACCGTTAGATCTATTAGGGTTTTGATCTCAACCGTTGATTCGAGTATATAAGGATTAAAGGGAAGTTGACTTCGGTCAAAACCGAAGTGGAGGTTGACCGCAGCTTTTCAAACTCTCTCGACTTCTCTCGCCTGCGACGGAGAACCACGGCGGAGTAGCGCCCCGAGCCATCTCTAGCCCACCAAACCACCACCAAACTACTCCTTTTCTTCTTATCTATCAAGCCCAGCCACCTATTTCGACTTATAACCGTCGACAACGGAGTTTGAAGGAGGAGGATGGCGGCTGTCCTCATGGGTTTCCCGACGATCTGGGCAGCGAATCGGTAACTTGAGGTCATATTCTTGCTCCTCTTGTCCCTCTCCTTCTTCCTGTGCTTCTAATTGGCGAATTCGAGCCTGATTTCAATACTTCCTCTTTTCTTCTTTTGCTGGGTTTTTCGGGTTATCTGGTCTGACGACGAAGTGTATCACTGTAGGGTTGCTGCAGTGCTGTCTTGGGTTGAAACACGGTTTGTTCACCCTCGAGTCAAGGTGGTGGAGATGGACGATTATGTTTTTGATTTCATGGTGCTTGGGCGAGGTTGGCAGACAGCCTGTGAGGCTGGGAAGAGATATTATTGTTTTCCGGTAGTGTTCTAGGTGTGAAGGAGGACGGAAGCTGCTTATTCTTGGGTTGAACAAACCAGAGGTGAGGTTCTAGATTTAGGCTTGTGTGTTCCACTGATTTGTTGATGTAATTGTGTTTGGATCCTAATTTCAGTGTGTTGTTGTTTGTTTGTCGATAACTTGGTGAATCGAAGAAACGGGGAGGTTATGGCGAAATTCTGGCAAGACACCGGAATCCGACGAAGATTCCGGTGATGCAGTTGAACCGGCAGAATGCCGAAGAGGTAGGAACCGAATCCCCATTAAGCTTTGAATCGAAAAGTGTTAGTTGAATCGTAATCGAAATATTTACGTAAAATTGGACATAAGTAGGAAGTTTCCATTTTAAGAAACTTCCCATTTTAAGGAAGACTTACCAATTTAGGAAACTCTCCATTTTGGGAAACTTTCCCTTTTTGGAAGGTTTCCATTTACGAGAAGATGTTAAATCGGGTTGAAAAGGTTAAAGAAAAGGTAGAATTCTAGTTAAAGGTTTTGAAGTTAAGTCGTGAAGTATGGGAATTATAATATGTTGACCACTCTAGTGGTTGAGGGAGATGTTGACTCCTATTAACGGAATTGTCAAGTTAATCGTGGAAAAACAATCGGATAATTTAATTATCGACGTATCGACTCACAATAAGTAAAGAGATAAATACTTATGCTAAAGTGGCGTAAACGGAAACTAAACTTCGAGTCGATAATCGGAAATAAGTGTGATGTTGAAAAGCTGTTAAAAAGAAAGGAATTTGGTCAAACGTGGTCAAATAGGATTTCCTGGTCAAACTAGGAAAAGACCAAGTCAACGATGAAATGACTAATGTTTTGGGTTGTTTGTACAGTCTCTGGTTGAACGTGAGACGGTCTCGACTACGCGGTTAATTCGAGGGTTTCGCTCGAGGAGCTTTCCGAGCGGGAAGGTCGCAATAGTACTGTGAGTGGACATATTATTTTAAATAAATGCATGCCTTAATTATTGAGTTAATTGCATGATGTTTATGATTGTTTTCGAGAATTATATCTCTCTCGGGTTCTTGAACGTATTTACGTTATTACTCAATTTTCTATTTCTTCCGAAAATGGTTATAGACGGTGAGGGCCGTCCTACGAATGGAATTGAACCCGAGACTTCGTTGGAAATTGGGTCTATGCATATATGTCAAGGAATTGTTTACTTATTTATTTTGGGAAGAGAATTTGATTAAAGTATTGTTGTGAATTATATTTTAAGGGTTGACCAATGATTATGCTAGCTAGAGTAGCGTGAGGGCGCTACTAGAGCTCTTAGCTCCGACCCTAGCCTGAGAGGTCAGACAAATTACGTAGTGCACTATGAGGGTTGACCATTTCCACTTTATCCAGAGCTCTTAGCTCCGACCCTGGTCTGAGAGGTCAGACAAGCCTGAGAGGTCAGGCAAATTACGTAGTGCACTATGAGGGTTGACCATTTCCACTTTATCCAGAGCTCTTAGCTCCGACCCTGGTCTGAGAGGTCAGACAAGCCTGAGAGGTCAGGTTGATATTATAAGGGTTGACCGTTATCACATATTCTAGAGCTCTTAGCTCCGACCCTGGTCTGAGAGGACAGACAAGCCTGAGAGGTCAGGTTGATATTATAAGGGTTGACCGTATTATTTTATCTAGCTAGCATAGCATGGCGTGAGGGCGCCACTAGAGCTCTTAGCTCCGACCCTAGTCTGAGAGGTCAGACTTATTATGTTTGTGAACATTTCTCTTCCCATATTCCTTGCTTGTTTATCTTATCATGCATTTGTGGAAATTGAGAAATTGTGGGCATGCATAAATGTTATTTGTAACATTACAGTTTTGGGAGAGCATTAAAGGAAATGCAGTTTTAAAATTTGATTTTTTGTCCACTCACTCTAACGGTTTTTAAATGTTTCTCCCCTGGGCCTTTCGTTTTTAAATGCCCAGTGATGCAGGGTTCTTGAGAGGAGGTCGAGCGCGTACGAGAGTCGAGGCATAGTCGATAATTCCGTTGCTGCTTGAAATTCTTTGGGGTAAACCTCTCTGTAGACTGCTCTGACTAACCTGGTTTAGTTAGTTTTGTAGGAAGGGTTGGCCATTACAAGGGGGTTTCGGTAAGAAGTTCCCTTGAGGTGGTCCCCGCAGGATTTACTTCGGGTAAAAGGGGTTTAACCCGGGGTGGGTCCTGTCACTAACTTTCTCTCCCTCCTCCGATCCGCCTCTCTCTCCCTCTCACTCCCTCTCCCTCTCCTCCGCCTCCCTCTCCTCTGCCGCTGTCGCTGCCCCTGTCGCCGTGCCGTCGCGCCCCCCTCAGCCTCCCTCCTCCTCCTCCTCCTCCTAGCTTCGAATTCGAAGGTACCTATCTGAATTCTGTGGTGAATTAATTGTAAATTGTTAATTTTGTAGAAAAATTATGATAATTTTGTGGTGAATTAATTGTAAATTGATGGCGAGTTTGTGCATTTTTTGTGATAATTTTGTTGAAAATTTATGGAAAATTAGTGGAAAAATTGTGATAATGTTGTGGAAAAATTGTGGTAATGTTGTGGAAAAATTGTGAAAAATTAAGTGTAAGTTTGTGATAAATTAAATGGAAATTTTATGGAAAATTTGTACAATATTTTATGGAAAAATTTGAGGAATATTTGTTCAAAAATTGTGGAATATTTGTGGTAATTTTGTGGTTAATATTTGGTAAATAATGATAATTGTGTGGTAAATTAAAATTATATTTGTGGAATATTGATTGAAATTTTTATTTTAATATATTGTAATTTATTGTGCATTTTTTTAGGTTATTGATTGGAATTTTTATTTTAAACAGGATGTTCAAAAGTTTTCAGTCAAGCAAGAAGGGTTCGAGAGGCCAAGCGTCCGGTTCGTCTGTGGGAACCGCAAGCAACCCTCCACAGGAGATGTTTCAGGGCACTATGTCTGCCAGACGTGCGACTCTTCTTGAGGGGCAGAGGTCTGCCAGACGTGCGACTCTTTCCACCTCTTCAGGGCAGCCGGACGATTTCCCGTCTGCACTCCGTAGGCCTTAGGTTTCGTGGGGGCCCATTCTATCTGCTGCAGAGGTGCCCACTCCTTCTGCTGTTTCGGGTGATGGGTCATCGGCGTCACAGGTACTGGCCACTATATGGCTTCCGTTGACTGTATCGACCATACCGATCGTTGATGCGGAGTGGAATATATTATCGTTCCTTCCGGACCTGATTGTTCAAGAGATGTACTTTGACACACCTTTTGATAAACTTCTTCATCCCGTCAGGTGCAAGGAATCGGCGTCGACACCGACAGAATCTGTCGACTCCGCCGCATCACTCTCAGGTAAATAAATTTACAAGGATTTTTGAATTATTATATTTAATGACGGATTTTAATATTAAATTTGGTTTATTATGTCATAGGCGCCGTCGGGGACAAACCGACGAAGAATAAGAGAGGCATCGTCATCAGCAAGGCCCTGGAGAAGCTAGTCAAAAAATCAGGGAATGTCTTAATCCGGGTTGGTCCCAATGGGGAACCGGAATCAGCAAGCGTGAGGAACATGTACGTCCACGCCGCAGGACCCATGATTATGTCTAAATGCCCTATGTTGTGGGGAGAATGGAAAGACATCTCGGATTCCGTGAAGACCCAGCTCGATAACGATATGTCGGTGAGTTTTAAAAAAGTCTCAATAATAATATTATGTGATGAAGTTGTTAACTTTTCGAGAAAATAGACTAACAAATGGTTAAATGCAGTTATATTTTGAGTTTCTCGAGGGGTCCAGGGAGTTGATGAGGCCATGGCTGGAAGAAAAACATTCCTAAATGTACGTACGTTGGAAAAAATATTGTCGTGAATTATATGTTATATTAAATATATATCTAACATTTGATGTCGTATATGTAGGTTTAGGGAGTTGAAGCATAAACTGAGGGACCACTGGAAAGCGCACGGGAACGGCCGGCTGGGTACCTGTCTTGAGTTTCAATACAGGTAGCACGAGTGGCGTTGGCTTCTGACGGTCGAATTCAACAACCCTTATAAAAGGTAGATAAAAAATAAATTACTTAATTAGTTATCGAGGCCGTACTTAATTATTAAAAAAAAATTACGTATTAAATAAATATTTTACTAACGGTTAATTTTTTTCTTTTAAGGCCGTCTCTCAGAAGAACGCCGCAAACCGGCAACGCAACACGACCAACCATCATGCCGGTTCAAAACCGTTTGCTTGCATCATGGAGGAGGTGATGAGGGACAATCCGGAGGTTAACCCGTTCATGGGAACGTTCCATAAGGCGTATCCTCAATCCGAGGAGGATTTTGTAAGTTATCTCACGCTTTTAATTTTTAATTTTACTTATATGTATTATTTAATGTTAATTAATAATTTGTTTCTAATATTTCCAATTAGGAGAGGATGAGGTCGACGGAGTTCGATGTTATGCGTAATTACGTGTCAGAGACATGACCGGAAATACAGGAGGAGGATATGTTTGAAGCCATATCCCGGATCAACCGATTAGATCCACTCATCAGGGCGAGGATCATGGACACGGTTTTCCCACACCGTACAAACAACTTCTACTGTCGGGGTATGGGCAGGGTTGGAAACCAAAAGCTGAAGCAAATCAACGGAGGAAAGAAGGGAGCCTCAAACAACAACGTGCAACTACAGTCAGAAGTTGAGAGGCTACAGCAAAGACTACAACGTCAGGAGTGACAGGAGACTGCCAGGAGACATCAGCCTTAAATGCCTATGAAGACGCCAAGAGTGCCTGTGAAGACGCCCGGGAGCAGTATAATGAAGCGCGTAATGCAGCCCAGGAAAACCATCAGATGCAGTTGGGGCAGTGGTTTCAGGACTGTCTATATGCTCAGTCAACAAGACAAATTCCTCCTCCCATGCCGATACGTCCTATTCTGCCTCCGCCGCCGGACTAAATTTATATATTTGTACGTTTATGAACAATTTAGATAATTTGTAATGAAAAATTTGTTGTTTTGTTCTTGAAATTTTTTTCTGTTGTTATTTATATTTTTATAAAAATTTACAAAACCAAATAAAAAAATATAGAAAATACTTCAGGCGACGAAATAAGGTATTTTTCGTCGCCTAAGAGAGGTTTAGGCGACGGCTTTTGCACCATTTCGTCGTCTTAAGATCACTTAGGCGACTAAATATACCACTTTCGTCACCTAAGAGTTTTTTAATTTTTTGAAAAAATATAAGGCAACGAATATACACGTATCGTCGCCCAAGGTATAACACTTAGGCAACGAAACTTGCGTCGTGGCCTAAGATCTAGACTCTGAAGCGACGACTCTAGTTTCGTCGCCTAAGAGCGAGACACTTAAGCGACGACGGCTATTTAGGCAACAAAATGTGTGTCGTCGCCTTAACTTAACTCTTAGGTGACGACGCCTAAGGTCTCACTCTTAGGCGACGACAGAGATTTCTTTCGTCGCATAAGATCTTGGGCGACAGACTTCTTGCGACGACAGCTTAGGCGACGACGCTTCGTCCCCTAGATTTTGGACGATGAAATTTTTTAAAAGGGGGACGAAATTGCTTTGTCGCCCAAACATTCTGTTCTGGTAGTGGTTACAGTTGCTAAATCGAGCTTGTTAAATGATTTAGATCTAGTATATATACTAAGCACGCATTGTAGAGCACATATTTTTGAATGGTTGGGAGGTTTGGAAAAGTTGCAGACTTTCAACAAGTTCAAACTGAAAACCCTAATTCAACATATTATTCGTTTCTAATTTTTATAAGAAAAGAAAGAATCAAGCACAATTAAAAATGACAGCTTTTGTTAAATATGCTTGCCAAGAAAAATCAATCAGATCGAAAAGATGGTGTTCATTTGAAAGGAGGTGGAGAACTTGTGAGAGAACGAGGGAGAAGAGGAGAGAAGATTACGTCGATCAGATGGTGTTCATGGATACAATCAAAATGCTAAGAAATAGGATTAAAAGATAAATCTAAGAAATTAAAAAATCATAATTAAGAAAAACAGAAAGACAAAAAATAAAACAAAAAATAAAAATTATAGATTGAGTACGTCACTATACCACATATGATAAGTTTTAAATGATTCACTAAAATGTGATACTCCTAACACAATTGCAGCATATATACGAAAGAACATGAAGGCTTTTAATTTTGGTGGAAGCTGATCCTCATATCTTTATTATCTGATCCACCCATAATTGTTTCCAAGTAATAATCTACCCTAGCCTCCTGCCTATGGCTCTTGGTCCACATTTGCTTGCTATGAGCCTATGACTCTGGTCCATACACCACCCTGCACACTTTCTTGAGGTTTAAGTTGATGTCAATTTCTTTTCACTGCACAAGTACATAATAGAACTTACTATTCATATAATCATTTTCGGATTTGGACGGTGTCAATGATAATCAAGATGTATAAATCCATTACTATTTACATAAATTTATAATAAAATTTAAAAAAAATAATGAGAAAAAAGGGGACTGGAATTGGTTCTTGCTTGTTGACCAAAAAAAAGAATTGGTTCTTGCAGAGTCCATAGAGGACAAGTTGGAAGCTAAATTTAGTAACGGGAAAAGCAAGACATACAAGTAGAATCCAGTTATTGTGTAGCCTTAGCCCTTAGCCTCTGTCAACACTCAACCCTTCATTGCGCATGCTGCTTTGTCAGAACCTTGTTTTCAAGCCATTACCACTTCCTTGACTTGATCCACCACCCACTCCTCCTCCTCATCTTTATCTACACCAGTTAATTCTGGTTGCTCCTCCTGTTTCAGAAGGTGCATGCACACTTTGAGGAGATGCAGACACTGTTTGAGAAATATGAGGTGTTTTTTATGTTTTTCGTGCAACGATATAAAAAATAACATCTTCTATGACTGTTCATTAATTAATTTCTCAAATTATCAAACACTTCTTTTTAATTTTTTAATGTCGATGTGCATGTCGACACGAGTTCACCGGTGTATTTGAAATATTTTTCGGAGCATCGAGCTATTTTCCCGATTTATCGAAGTTATGATAAATTATACTCATTTTTCTGAAATTAGGAAATTATTTTCATTAAAATTTAAATTCTAGATTAATTCTCAATCATTGATTAATCTCACATTTTAAAATCTTAACAGTTCATTTTTCTTTTAAAATGAGTAGAAGTGTTGACTTCGGTCAAAATCCCTCCCCTCTGTCGACTTCTCTGTTCTCCCTCGCTCTCTCTCACCTTCACCGGCAGCACACAGCAGAGCTCCGACGTCCAGCCACAAGACTATTCCCATTCTTTTCCTTTCATCGTTTCCTACAAAGCCCAGTGATCAAATCACACATGCATCCACAGTCGGAGGAGATTGAAATTCGAGAGCTCTGACTGTTTTCTCGGATTCTAGCGAACCCCGACAGTGATGGCGACAACAAAGGTGATATTCTTGTTCTTCTTCCTCTTCTCATCTTTCTTATGCTTTTTGCATGTCAAATTCAAGTTCTAATCCTTAAATTCCCCTTTTCTAGGCATGTCTCGATTTCCTGCATGCGATCCACCGATCCGCCGAAAATAAAGAAAACAGACGCGCTTGGCGTCACCCACATGCGTGGGCTTCACCAGGACTGCTCGTGCTGAAGAATGAGCAAAGATTGCCTGAGCAGCTGCTCGCCAAGCAGGTCAACGTGCGGTCGACGACCTCTCTTTTCACCGCTGCACATTGATTCCAGGCTGCTCGTGCTATTTACCGTCTGAGCCCGTCTCCACACCTCTCTGGTCGTGCTATTTCAGGCACCGGTACAGATGCTCTTATACCAACTAGCTCATCAGCTACGCTTGTAATATAAGTCACTAATCACTAATCACGCTTATAATATAATCCAATTTGATGGATTTCAATTCATATGTTGCCATTACTTTGGAATAGTTGGGAAGAATTGTGAGCAAAAATCTCATGTCTATTATCTCTGCTTTCTTGGATTCTTTAGAGACCATAATTGTGGATTAGAAAGACTAAAGACAAAAAACATCACATCTTAATAGCCTAATAGGGGATTTGCTTAGATTCTTACCGCTAGCTGATTTGATCTGCACTTTAGCAGTAGGGTAATCTTAATTTCTTCTTACTCGTAACGATGTTGTGTAATTTTTAAGATAATCGATCATGTTAAATTCAAATAACTTAAAGTCATATTTTTAACGATTTAAGAGTCCATAAACATGATGATAAATAGAAAATTAACTCAAATCAAAACGTGGGATGATCGAGAATGAAGATTAAGCTGATGATGAGACACAATTACAAGATGAACGGCAAAGTCTTTTTAAGGTAATGAGTCCTAATGACAGATTGATTTCACTTACTTCGTAACTAAGCTGTATGATATTTGTTTATGTAAGATCAATTTCCCCCTTAATTATCATTAGATTAACAGTAAACAAATTGATTGCACTGACTAATCTTCCCTCTCGATATCGTAAATCGTTAGATTAGTTCATCGTCCAACAACTAATTAATAAATACATTAATTCCGATCCGGACCAAAGATTTGAGTTTCCGAAGCTGCAAAAAAAAGCCAAATGGCTTTGTCTTGGTCTGCAAGAATACGCAGAGCTTTGCTGCAGTACGTACAGCACCAGCTGCTTCTGCTCAAAAATATTGTCCTTCATCCCCAGTCGACACGTTCCCAAAACTTGAATCCCTGAATTCCATAAAACCGAAGAGGAAAAAATATTTATTGCGCTCTCAACAGACTCAACCGATTAGATATGGCAGAAACAATTTAATCCCTCTGCTAATAATTTCGTGCTTAATTAGTTCGTTAATACTGGTTTAACTATACTAATACACTAACCAATTTCTCTATTACCAGTCTATATATAGTTGTATTCTGCATCATCGTCGTCATCTCTGTTTGCTCTCAAAGTTTGCTACTTTATGAATCTCATTCTCTGCCCATGAGTACCAACACAAAGGTCCTCATTTTTTCCGGACAGGTTTGAGGTTAACAAAACCCTAATATTTGATTCTCATTTCCCAACTCAAGCCATGGACTTTAAGCCCATTACCACCACCGCCGCCGTGACTATCAATACTCCTGATACAGACACTGAGCTCATCCCCACTTCAGACCCCAAATCTAGCGCCTTTCGATCTTTATCCTACAACAACGGCCCATTTCTCAAGCCCCACCACCACCCACTTCCTCATCCTCCTCCGCCGCAAACGGCGGTTAGCTACAAAGAATGTCTGAAGAACCACGCTGCCAGCCTCGGCGGCCACGCCTTAGACGGCTGCGGCGAGTTTTTCCCAAGCCCCATTTCCAACCCCGCCGACCCCACTTTGCTAAAATGCGCCGCCTGCGGCTGCCACCGTAACTTCCACCGCCGCGACGTGCCTGAGTCTCCACGCGCGTTGACTCACCCCACGCGCCGCCTCCTTCCTCCACCTCCTGTTCAGCACAGCATGAGCCCGAGTCCGAGCCGGAGTACTAGCCCAGGGCCAAGCACCACCTTGAGCCCGCACTCTCCGCCGCCGGTCTCGCACGTGCCGCCAAACTTCTTCGGCACGCCGACCCAGGTGCTCCTGGCACTCAGCTCCGCCGCGTTCACCACCGCCTCTCCGCCGTCGGATGAGAAACTAAGCAATCCGACGGCTGGGAAGTCGGGGATGAAGAGGAAGAGGTCGAGGACTAAGTTCAGCCAGGAGCAGAAAGACAAGATGTTCTGTTTTGCGGACAAACTAGGTTGGAGAATGCAGAGGAGCGAAGACAAGGTGGTCGAGGAATTCTGCGACGAGCTCGGGATTGGTCGGAATGTGTTCAAGGTTTGGATGCACAACAACAAGCACCACATGGTCAAGAGGAAGCAGAGGTTGTTGTCTTCGGCCGGGTTGATCAATGACGTCAGCGGAGAAAGAAACTACGGCGGTGATGCCGGTGGAGGAACTAGCTTTGATTCCGATGCTGAGGAGAATCACAACAACAGCAATGACAATGTGAATGTGATTATCAACTCCCCCAATGAAAGCAGCAGAGATGATCATCATCACCACCAAAGGTTCTATCTTTCCAACAATGGGTCGTCTTCTTCGTCTTGAAATCAATCAGAGTTACTGAGTAGGAGTTAGCTCGAGAGCTTGGAGTGGCCGGTTTCACTTTGCCCCCTTTGTTTACTGGTTCTTGGTAGCTTTGTTAATGGTGTTTATGACTAGTACTGCTTTGGTGAGGGATTGAGGAAGAGGTCGAACAGCAGCAGCTAGAGGCTAATTGACAGAATTAATCAATGTTAACGTCATTTTAATTCCTACTTAATTAGTAGCAGCATGTATGAAGCTAGCTTGCTTTCTTTGATTTGCAGACATGTTTGGTCTTTTTTCTCCCATATAGTTTAACAATGAAACTAATCCTAATCAAGAATAAAGGGAACTTTCTATATTAGGGAATCATCATTTCACTTTCTGCATTAGGGAACTTCATCATTTCTTGTGGGTTTATTTTCTTGAAGTAAATATTTGTGGATATACATTTATTATTTTCCGTATTAACTTAAAGCTTAAGGCTTTGCCCCTACTAACTGTGTCATCTGCAAATTTGTTGGTTTTCATTTAAGGGTAGAGCTGCTTCTGCTCAAAGTGAATTGAAATCTTGATGGGGATTAGATGAGAGATGGGGTTTGGTGCACCTTTACTGAGGCAAACGTGTTGTTATTATTTTGGCAAAATAATCGATATACCCTTTGAATTTGACTCTAATTGTCAATTTGCACCCTTAACTTGTATTTGTGTCAATTTGTCTCCTCAATTTGGTAAAACTACGGATTTGTACCCTCTCCATCAAATCAGATGGTTTCCATCTAATTTTTAGTCATGTGTCATTCATGTGACGAGTATCACTATTAATTTATATTATTTTCTTTTATTAATTAAAATAATTAAACAAAATCTCTAAGAGAAGATTCATATATACTTATCTATCTAAAAATTATGTTTTTTATAAATATTATTTTTGTCGATATATTTGACTTGTTCAGTCTTATAAATTATGCCGTGTTCATTGTTATTGAAATCAAATCAATTTTATTCTTACTTTTTATACACTTTTCTCATTAACATTACCAATGTAAACATCTTTATAAAAGAATCTTATACATATGTCCTCCAAAAAGATTAAATGAATGATTCGGTAAACAAAATTGTACAAAAATATATATTAAATAAATAACACATTTTGGACAAAAAAATATGCATAAGTATATTTGAATCTCCCTTTTGAATATTTTTTATTATTATTAAAACAAAAAATATATAATATCACAGTTATACCCCTCACGTACATAGCACATGGTAAAAAATTGAATGGAAACCACATATTTAATGGAGAGGGTGCAAATCCACAGCTTTCACTAAGTTGAGAAGGAAAATTGGCACAAATGCAAGTTAAGGGTACAAATTGACAATTAGAGTCAATTTCAGGAGGTATATTGTCTATTTTGCCCATTATTTTACTCTAGCTAGCTAGGATTAACGTCAAGTAAATTTCTCTACTAGCTTTTTAAATATTTTAAACAATAAATGCCCGTTTGATACTAATTCTAAGAGAATAAAAACTATTCTAATGAAAACCATTTGTCAATACTCATTTACACAAATCTTAATCAAAAGACTCAATGTCCTTCATTAAATATCAACCCTAAACTCTTCTCTTTATCTCTCTTAACCTGATCAGACCTCCCTCCCTCTCTTTGAGATTTCAATATCATCTCTCTCTCTCTCTCACACATCCTCATCTCGACCTGAAGCCTGCTAACTGCGCGACTCCATCGCCAACGAGAATGTATGATCTAGATGCAGATTGTAGCTATAGATGCGGAGGCTACCGTCGTTGTTGACCAAGTGTTTGTACCACAAAATGTGTTCTTTTCTACCACAAAATGACATATAAGTATAAAGTGTTTGTACCTATGTTCATTACCATTTTTGGAAATTTCAGCTTTATCAAGGCAATTTGATACTTTTGTTGCTGCTAGGACTTCTTCCTCCTGTCCTGATGGCTTTGAGATTGTTACAATGTTTCTTGTGTAGTTCCTCCTATGTAACCTAGACCGGTTCGATCATCAAACATTTTTAGAGCTGAGCTTAAATTGCTCGAATTTTTCACTAGTTCCTTTCAGCTTTTCCTGCAAAATATTAACTTTGCCCTTAAGTTTATTACATCACAGTTCAAGACCTCTCTTTCAATCTTCCAAGTCTCTTTATCACCACTTTGCAAGCTACTTATTTCTTGCTCCAGTTGTTTTTCATCCTCCCAAGATTGGTCTAGGTCCTCAAGTTGACTCCATGTCATCCCTTTGAGAAATAGATCTCTTAATTTATTCTTCTAGGAAAATATTTTAGTCTGATAGCTCCTTAGTAAACCTCTTAGAATTTTTATTTTTATTTTTTTGTTTTCATGAATTTTCTCACCCAAACTTCTATTCTGACCTGCAACTTTCATTATTCTTTTATAAAAATCCTCAACGGTTTCATCTTGTCTTATCTTCATGGTTTCAAACTCGTAAGTTAACTAATGCAGTTTTTGAGATTTACTTTCTCATTTCCTTCATAGGTTGATTCTAGGGTGTCCCATGCTTCTTTTGTAGTTTCACAATGTTCCACATTGATGCACTCTTCTTTTGATAATGCAGCAAAATACAGTGTCTATGTTTGTGATCAGCTTTCTTCATATTCACTTCTTTAGTACTCCACTTATCCCTAGGTTTTGGAGACACACTAGAAGATTTTCATTAGTTATCACTATATCTGAATAACCTTCTACAATTACCACCTATAATAATTCATTGATAGAAAATAAAAAGGCTTTCATATAGATTTTCCAAGATGAATACTTATCACAACCTCCACTAAAGTATGGTGGATTGTTAATTGATCCATTTGTTCTTGTTAGGTTCATGTTTTAACTGGATCTTACTAGTGAAACTAGTACTTGCTCTAGTACAAAATGAAAGTAAATTAGGACATTTTCTTTTGTTCTAAATCTACGACAATATCAATTGCAAGAATATAAGAACACAAGATTTGTTTACTACAACGTAAATCTTCCGCAAGGAAACCTCATTGCGAGACGTTATAGTAGTCCACACTTAGAATTAATTCATTATGAATAATCAATATTACAGCTTATCAAACATTGATTACAATCATATTTACTAACACAAACTAGTTTGATCTATTACAACTGAAATCTCTAATCTACTCAACAACAAATTGAAACAGAAGGATCTGAACATAGCTTCAAACTTCTACTTCACTGGTCTGAATCATTAGCAAATAAAGAACACAATGATAAGAAAACAATGACAACTTTGAGTTCTAGGCTTAAACCTGCAGAGATAGAAGTATATGAAAACACCAAATATAACCAAAGAAGTCTAACCCGTCTAAACAGAGTTAAGGGTGTATATATAGGAGGAGACGAGATCTCACCCTAACTGAATCTCCAAGGATTTCGGGTAAGGATCTGCATAAAATATTAACCTTGAAAAATCCCTTCAAATTAACAAATATGATTTCGAGCTAACAACAAATATGATTTCGAAATTCTATCTTACCTTTAATATCTCAACTGACATCTACCCCCAATCCATCATATTTAATCAAGAAGAAAACAACTTTTACCTTTGAAGATCAAGTTTGGTTTTATTGCAATTCTACTGTAGTATACCAGTTCGGACTTAGCTTTCCTAGTTGAATAAGGAAATCTTCATTCCTCCAAAAGCTTCTTCTTTTTCTAGGTTGAATATGAATGTCATACACTTGCACTCCGGCACGGCGAACTTGTCCCCGAACTTATAAGAAAAGCTTAGCTCGCCATTGGGCCTACCCTTGAGTTGGGGGGTCTGACGCGAGATGAGCTTCATGTTCTTGGGGTCGGCGGAGACGAAGAGCTCCTTCAGGGAGACGTGTACGACGCTGATGCCAAAAGCGTAAAGGAGCTAGTACGGACGAGCTCGATTTCAAGGGAGAGGCAGTGGAGTAGAGAGTCTGTAACTCATTGTATATGGGCTAGGAATGATGAACTGATGATCAGCTCAAATTAGCATATGAAAATGGGACCAAAGCTATACTCAGATTTTCGATTCTAATAGTGAAAATGCATCTAGCACCAGACATTTCTTAATCTACCTCTTATATTTTTTTGGTTTCAATAAAATGTCACATTGATTTTTCAGTGACCAAAAGTTAGTTCTTAAATCATTAACCCTCCTTCTCTTACTGTAGCATCTCTTATGTGTCATTTCAAAATTATAATTATAATTACTCATGCTAGACGTAGATCTGTAAATGGACTGGATCTTATCTAGACCTGCTCCGGATCCGTAGTTTTTAAACGGATTTGGATCGAAAATTTGACTCGTTGATCCGTTAAGGACCCGAATCCTTTAACCCGTTTACTAAACAGATTGAATCTGGATCTTAGTTAATCTGATCCGTTAAGAGCCCAGGTCCGTTTAAAAATAATTATATAATATTTTTATAAATATAATATTATTAATAAATATTAAATAGGATAAAATTCAGTTTACTACCTTGAACTTTGGGGTTAAAATCAGTTCAGTACCTCTTTTTGAAAATCCATCTTTTTAGTACGTACCCTTAACTTTTAAATGTCTACACCTTAATCTAAATTTTCATATTGGGCTCTAAATATGACGTCAGATGTCAATGTGGAGTCGACAATGAGACTCTACATATTAGTGTTTGCTCTCAATATGTATGAAAATGACCAAAATAACTCTTACGAGTCATAAGGAAAAATGATCATAAGGGTTATTTTTGATCGTTTTACATTTTGAGAACCAATACTTGTATGTACGGCCTCCTTGTCAGCTCCGATCTGTATCAGCACCTGATATCATATTTGGAGCCCAACATGAAAATTTGGTCTAAGTTTTAGGCATTTAAAAGTTAAGGGTACTAAAATGACTGATTTTAAAAAATATGGACTAAACTGATTTTAAACATAAAGTTCAATGTTTTAAACTGAATTTTATCTTATTAAATAATATAATAATTATCTATATAATATAAACATTCATATCTAAATTGTCTCTAAAGTATGATTTGATGAAGTTGAAGATTGTTAATGTCTATGTGTTTATGCTGAAAATTATTGGAGGTCAAGTATTTTAATTATATTAGTGTACCGTTCAGGAGTATTTTATGCATGTAATTCAACTTTTGATGTAGACATTTTTTTCTTATAAAATTTCATAAATGTTTTATGATAAAACTATGAAATTATTATTAAAAGTTGAAATATTTATTATTATAAACGGGTCTGATTAACAGGTCGGGTATCCGTTAACCCGCCAGATCCGGTGGGTCTGGATTCAGATTTGGATCGATCTATTAAAGATCTAACGGGTAACGAGTCAAATCCGAATTTAAAATTTGTATTACGGATCCAGATTTAGGTTAATCCAGTATAGATCCAATCCATTTATAAGTCTACTAGCAGATCTTTGTGTTATTGATAAAAGTGATCTATATGTTTGTCAATACGACTTTGTGCAAGCGTGAGTGGTTAAAAATTTGTAACCAATGTGAATCAACTAAGCGCGATTATTGAGGCATAACATTTTGTAACTGCCAAGCATTTTTACATTAAAAACTAAACTAGCTAGAATGCATCGCTACAATTCCAAAACAAAAACAAGCTAGTTCATTAGTACAAGAAAACGGATTAACCGCATCAATCAATGTTCATCAAAATTTGTAACCAATGTGAATCAACTACGCGCGATTGTTGAGGCATAACATTTTGTAACTGCCAAGCATTTTCGTTTTACATCAAAAACTAAACTAGCTAGAATGCATCACTTCAATTCTAAAACAAAAACAAGCTAGTTCATTATTACAAGAAAACGGATTAACCGCATCAATCAATGTTCATCAAATCAAAAACTAACAACACTAGCAACGGCATTTGTGCGCCGACGCAAACCGCTGGAATTCTCAGGTTTTTGCTGCACCGCCGGGCACAACGGTGCACATTTTGGGTACGCCGGCACGGCCAACTTGTCCCCGTGCTTATATGAAAAGCTGAGCTGCTCGCCATTGGTCCCACCAGAGGGGCGGCAGACGACCTCGATTTCAAGGGAGCTGCAGTTGTAGTTCCAGTTGCTTTTGGTGAATTCTGACTGTAGATGAGAGTCGTCGATGGTGAGGCGCATGGGGACGTGGAAGGTAGGGTAGGTGGCTATCTTTCGGACCACTGTTTTTGCCCATGTTTGCATGCCTTTGTTGGCTGTGGCGACAACGTAGAGGACGACGGAGACGTCCACCTTGGTCCAGAGATTCATCTTCGTCATGTTCTTCAGGTCCTGTGCGGAGACCACCTGCAGCTCCAGAGTCCGCCGTTGTTGCTTTTCAGATAGCGAGGCCCGGTCTGGTAATGGGTTTTGGTACATAAAATTCTTTATAATTACCCCCATCTTGAATAGATTTCTGGCTTGTTTGTGGAGTCTAACTTCAAGGTGTTCTGTGTGTATATATATTTGGAGGAAATCACTTCCCTCTCCAACAAGGAAAAGATATTTTTGAGAATTAATCCCTTTCATTGTTGGAGATTAATGTTAACAGGAGTTGAATTCCTAATACAAGTGGGAACGGGACAAATCTTGTAACGCAAAGTGTACGCACTTTAGGATATAACGAGCTCTTTATTTTCATAATAGTAAACTACATATTAATTACCAACCAAATATTAATTGACAAAAAGGTCTATTAAGCATATTACTAAACAAATAAGGACAAACTTTCACAAATAAGGTCAGATTGGTATATTATTGTCATGTGACATTACACATTTACTATTGTGCCCTTCAAACTAAACGCTCTGCTACTTTCAGCAGATTACGAAAATGTTCTGTTACTCCAAACCGAAAAGGCTACTGT
The DNA here is from genome assembly GCA_951800085.1 of Comarum palustre. Classification (NCBI taxonomy): domain Eukaryota; kingdom Viridiplantae; phylum Streptophyta; class Magnoliopsida; order Rosales; family Rosaceae; genus Comarum; species Comarum palustre. The sequence continues at coordinate 2,854,129 of OX637586.1, read as the reverse complement.
TGTCGACAGTTACAAATGTTATGCTACTGCCCTCTGTTTTTACTTTTCTGCTACTTCCAACAGATCATAGTAGCAGCAAAATTACTTTTCCAACATATTTCAATAGTGGCAACAACTTCAAAGTTTCAACTGTAGCAGAAAATTGCAGTAGTTGCATCTAAACAGTAGCAGCAACCTCAAAGTATAACATTAGCATAAAATTGCAGTAGCTGCATCTCAACACAGTAGCAACAACCTCAAGTCTCAACAATAACAGTAATCTCAAGTCTCAATAGTAGCTTCTTGCAGTAGCTACATCTCAATAGTAGCAGCAACCTCAAAGTCTTAATAGTAGTACAAAATTGCAGTATCTACATCTCAATAGTAACAGCAATCACAAGTCTCAACAGTAGTAGAAAATTACAGTAGCTACATCTTAACAATAGCACACAATCTCAACAGTAGTAGAAAATGTGAACATCACATTTCAAAACCCAAAACCGATCTTCTGATGCAACTTCTCCCTCCCCTCCCAATCTACCATCTTCAACACCGAGCCCAAACCTTTATTCATTACCTCCGTCAACAACTTTACCCCTGCCACCTTCGCTCAACCTCAGCTTGGGCTTCGACTCCCTTAGATGTATGTCGTTCACGACCTCGACGACTTCATCAGAATTGCATCGGGATCATCGCCGAAGAGAGAGAGAGAGATGAAGAATTGAAGGGGTCGAATTGAAGATGCATGTGCAGGTTAATTAGTTTCAGAATTTTTTGTGGTACTTTTTGTAATTTTATTGTAAAGTCAGGGTATTTTGGTCATTCTATATAAAAAATCGGATCAGACATGTATTGCAGGGTTTGGGCCTCGCCTCTGTGTCCTAATTTGTCTAAAATTGTTGTAGATGAGTTTTTTGTGTTTTCAAATTTAGTCGTGTGTTAATATGTAATTCTCCCTATTTGTAAACCGTTCGTATTTTCTATATCCGTTGTTAATAATATGTCATGATGAACAAGTATATACATCTACAAGTCAGGAAATCACCAGGCACGTAGATTCGGCTTGGCATATGTTAACATGGAAAAAGAAGAAACGAAGGCTCCATAAGAACCTTGTGAACAAAATTGATGTTGTCTAGCTTCTCATGGCACCAAACTAACTGATCTGATGTTAGTTTCGACATATTCAGCACTCTCAGTACCAACCTCAGTTCAACTTGAGCAACAAACAAACTATGCTCAAGTCTGTTTTGATCTTGATGCTGCTTTTGGAACTTCCTCACTACACAGTCTCCACTTCTCTGCATGTTATGAGCTTTTTCTCCTTCTGCAGTATGATTTTTCAGTGATCGAAATTTCAGTAAAATAATGCTGATCCATTTGAGATTGATGCAATAAATTACACAAACGTTTTGAAGATCTTTCCGGATGTCTATAAGAAGCTCCAAGTCCGTATGCTCAACCTGGCTTTCTTGAAAGCTCTTTAAGACCGCATTTCTCTCATCACTGCGCAGAAAATTCCAATATATATGCATCGATTCTTCAATGATTTTCACCAGCATTTCACTCATGAATATCAAATCCTCCTCCTGCATTCCTTGTTTCTTTTCCTTCCTACAGTCATCTGCAATGCATACTATATTAGATTACACTATGCCATATTAATGACATGCAAAAATACCTAGTAACTTAACATGTGCAGCCATAAAGTACCACTTATGGCTGGAACTTGAAGAAGTCTACGGACACATCGGTTCCTGACATAGTGCTGCACTCGGGGGCCTTGAAATGGATCGTCTTCTATGAATCTTGGCAAGAGCACTTGAAACAGTTGAAACTCAGTAACAACATTATAGCGACGATGATCATATTGCTGCAACTCTTGAGCTTTTCTGTGCTGCAGTTGAGAATTTCCCAAGAGAGGCAAACTTGTCCAACATAGACATTACACCAACTCCAAGTCCTTGTGCAAGTCTCCTACATATTTTGGCATAGGGTCAACTGTGGGTCGTCTTTGTGCTTTACATCTCAACAGGTTCTGTGAAAGAAGAGACTTCATAATTGGATAAAAGGAAGACTTCTGCAGGGAAATTGGCTTAACTTGGTCCTTCAGCTGCAGAAAACCTGTGGATCATCAAAAAGCAAATCAGCATAGACAAAAATATTCAATTACACACTACCTAGATTTTGTTTTTCATTTCCTTTTGACCAAGTACTTTAGGTAAAGAAGTGTGGAATTAAAGCCATGTACAATATTTTACAAGTTCATTATTTTCCCTATACAGTATAGTGCACATAGACTCACCTTTGACAGAGACTTCTTTTGTTCTTTTCTTTTTTCTTCTATGAAGTGTAAAACAATGGCCGATCTACACTATAGAAGAATGAGACTCAAGTCCCAGCCAAATTCTTTAGCAAAAAAAATGATATGTTTAGTTATCAATTAAGAAAAATTTTAAGAATAGTAAACCAAGTATGAGTCATTCTTAATTTTTATACATCAAGTTTTTAAAATATCAAAACGGTATATGAATTTTAAATTTTAACTAAACTTATATATATCTCGTCACTTCAACTGTTAAGAGCTTTTTCATTATAAAATAAATCAAAAGTAAAAATGTATTTGCTGAATGAAGACTATCTCAAGTCGAAACCTAAAAGTATTCGAATTCCAAGTCCAAATGGGGTTAGAGGTAGTCAAACAATGTTGAATGCCAATTGAATTGAACCAGATTGATTCCCATATGATTGTTTTTTTAGTTATTGGTATTGCAATTTCCAGTTTCATCATTTTTTGTTTACAATTGCTGCTATCGAAATATAGATGTACATGGGTGATTTTTTTCTTTTTCTTAGAAGAGGAGAAACTCATATATTGGACTTTTGGTTACAATTAAATAAGAAAAGGTGGCAGGAAACTCAATAAAGCCAGTTTGTGTGAATAGTGGATTATGAGGGAAGTCAGGATGTGACCAATTTAACCCTCAAAATATGACGGCAAATAAAGCTCTTAACGGTTGAAATGACGAGATGTATGAAAATCTAGTTAAAATTCAAAGTTCATGTACCATTTTAATATTTTAAAAATTTGATGTATGAAAGGTAAGAGTGGTCCAGCACTGTTCTTAAATTTTTTCCTATCAATTATATTATTGGACTATTACATTAAGGTGAGTATCACTTGGACTATATACCACAGATGTCTCTGATTTCCATTCCAATCAATTAAGTGATCAAGTCATCAATTTCGCAAGTTAAATTAGTCTTTCATTTTTTTCTCTCGTAAGTGTGGTGTATTTTGTATTGATTGATATATTTTGTATTTCTTTAGCTTGTTCTATTGTGCTTATTCAAAAAACAAAAACAAAAAAAACTTGTTCTATTGTGCTAATCTAGAAATAAACATGAAGTCAAGAGGTAATGCTACTACAAACCCTTTATGTAGATGTATCATTCGTTTTAATTTATAATATTGCTCTCATACTGTCGGGTTTTTTTTCATAATAAAAAATCAAGTCCCATGTTAGAATTTTTGGATGGGCCCTGGTGTAAAAAGCTAGATATATATGTAACATCTTTATGATTAATGTAAAGAAAGGAATAGAGTTTGTATGCCCATAATTAGTGGAAAATATACATTGATAGAGGCCAGAAACATACTCCATGAAGAAAATAAAATTTGCAATAGATGGGACTGCAAAATCACACACAGCCGTTCATACAGAGAAATCAGAAATTCCACTACTATTGGTCCATCTTAGAGATGAAGAAATATTTTAGACGCAACTTCATAGATTCAGAACAAAACTTAACACAAAATGCAAACTGATATTAATTTCAAGGTGTTGCACCAGATATAAAAATGCAGGAAAAAAATTAAATCAAAAGAGATATGCTTTGTGTTCAGAATAGTAATACGTAACAATTGCATGCATGGTCTGCTTGTTCAAGATATCCAGTTTTCGCATTTTCTCAGCGTAGCTTTTGTACACTTTCTGAATCTCTGCTATTCGATCTTTGTATTCGAGTTTTACATCAATCTTCAGTGGCTTCAGCCTTAGATTCTCCACCATTTTTGTAGACTCTGAATGATCTTCTTCTGAAATAGTGGGAAGCCCTCCTGTTCTCACATTCCTAATTTCCCTTTTAATCTGTTCAATTAGATCATCATGGTCAGACTCCAAATCGTCTTCATCATCCGAAACCGATCCAGATTGCACTAGTGGACCGGTGCCTTGTGTTTCAACTTGGACTAATTCCTCTTTATGTTCACCTTTCTCCTCAACTTGATCAAGTTGTTGACTATAACTTCTCCACTGGGGCTCTAATAATCAGAAGATTCGGAATCATCGCGCCGATCGGATAAAAAAACGACTGCTTTTCCATCTGGGATACTTACATGAGTTACATCAAGCAATTGATCATCTTCCATATCAAAGTGGACTCTATGATCTTCCTCATCATTCTGGAACCAAGAGCTTTGAGATTCAAGTCCCTAATCATACGGAACCACATTTCTGTATATCAAGAACTGATAATTAAGTGAACTCACGTCTTGATCTTTTCTTGAGCTAACTGGGTCTTGTTTCGAAACAGAAACTACGGAGATATAATTGTTATAATGAATGTAAAAAAGAATACACATTTACGTGGTTCACTAACAAGGTGTTAGTTACATCCACAGGCAGAGGACAACAGTTTTATTAATCCTTGAGGAAAATGGATTACAGATAACAGAATACCACACACTCTAGGTTAATAATCTAATATATATATATATACCCTTGAATGGTAGGCCCAACAAACACAGTGCATCATAATAGATTAATTTAACAATCCTTGTTAAATTAGGGTTTATGCAAGACATATTCTAACAAATCACTATCTTGACTTGAATCCTCTCACAAATAAACAGATGTACCAGATACATCATAATAGTGTCAGACGTACGACCATCTTCTCTGCCTCAGATGTTGCCCCCAAAAGGGCAACTAACAGTTTCTGACATTTAGCAAATCCAAACAATGTTGGAACTTGCTATGTGGAACTGACTTGGTGAACATGTCAGCTGGATTATCAGCAGTACCCACTTTGTTCACCTTAACTCTCTTCTCACTTCTCAGAAAATGATACCTGACATCGATGTGTTTAGTCCTCTCATGATGAACTTGATCATTGGCTAAACAGATTGCACTCAAACTACCACAATACACTATAGTCTGATCGTGATGTAGACCCAAATTACTAACCAGTCCTTTCAACCAGATTTCCTCTTTGGCTGCTTCTGTCAATGCCATGTACTCTGCTTCTGTAGCAGACAAAGTCACTGTTGGCTGCAAAGTAGCTTTCCAACTAACAACAGAACCACCAAGAGTGAAAACATAACCAGTCATAGATCTTCTACTATTAACATCTCCAGCATAATCAAAATCTGAAAAACCTGTTACTAAACACTGTGTATCACCTTAGAAAATCCCCTGCAGCTCCTATTTATAGGAGCTGCTGATACAACATGGTTTAGGATTCCTAAACCTAATAGACATAAGTCTATTTAAAATCCTAATAGAATCTTGAAAGACCAACTTTCCTAGAATTTATAGAAAAACTACAGCGCAGTCCCCTTTCCATTCTAGACTTAGATTTACCTACTGAATCCTAACTCCCAAATCATATCAACGAGCCAAAAAACACAACAATATCCACCTTGGTGAGTTGATACTCCCTTCAGGATATCTTGAATATTCTTGAAGTAACCCTGAACAAACCTCCAAGAACATTCACCTTGGCAAGACTCTTCTTGCCTTAGCGCACCTCAAGTGAGGAGGTGCTCCACCACAACTCAGCAAGTTGTGACCCTGAGCAAGTCCAAGCAATGCTTGAACTTCACCATGAAAATGGTCTTGGTCAAACAATCTGAAACATTCTCCCTCGAATGTGCTTATTTTTCAGTTGTTATCTTCCCTGAGCTGATCCAATCTTCACTGCAATTACCACAAACATCAACACGCTTCATTCCTTGAAACACTTGATTCCTTGTCAAAATGATGACACCATTCTTCACCACAACTTCTTGAATCCCAAACTCAGTCATTAACCCATTAAGCCATAACGCATCTGCAGAAGCTTCTGTTAATGCCCTGCAATCTTCCAGACTGGCCATCTCAACGGTTTCAGGATCCCCTGCCTTCTTCGTCAGCGGCGCCCACAATCCTTGTTGTTTTAACAAGGCTCGCATCTTGATTTGTTATAAATTGAAACTGTTCCTCCCTGTGAATTTTTAGATCTTCACATTCAAACCAGACACCTTGACTTTGATGCCAATTTGTTATAACGAATGTAAGAAAAAACACAGATTTACGTGGTTAACTAACAAGGTGTTAGTTACATCCACAAGAAGAGGAGAATAGTTTTATTAAACATTGAGGAAAACGGATTACAGATAACAGAATACCACACACACTCTAGGTTAATAACCTAATAGGTATATATATACCCCGAATGGTAGGCCCAACAAACACAGCCCAGCATAATAGACTAATTTAACAATCCTTGTTAAATTAGGCTAATTTTATGCCTGATTCAAGGCATATTCTAACAAATTTCCACATTGACTTGAATCCTCTCACAAATAAACAGATGTACTAGATGCATCATAATAGTGCCAGACGTACGACCATCTCCTCTGCCTCAGATGTTGCCTCTAAAAGGGAAACTAACAGCTTCTGACATTTAGCAAGTCCAAACAATGTTGGAACTTGCTATGTGGAACTGACTTGATGAACATGTCAGCTGGATTATCAGCAGTACCCACTTTGTTCACCTTAACTCTCTTCTCACTTCTCAGAAAATGATACATGACATCGATGTGCTTAGTCCTCTCAAGATGAACTTGATCCTTGACTAAACAGATTGCACTCAAACTATCACAATACACTATAGCCTGATCGTGATGTAGACCCAAATTACTAACCAGTCCTTTCAACCAGATTCCCTCTTTGACTGTTTCTGTCAATGCAATGTACTCTGCTTCTGTAGTAGACAAAGTCACTGTTGGCTGCAAAGTAGCTTTCCAACTAACAACAGAACCACCAAGAGTGAAAACATAACCAGTCATAGATCTTCTACTATTAACATCTCTAGCATAATCAGAATCTGAAAAACCTGTTACTAAACACTGTGTATCACCTTAGAAAATCCCCTGCAGCTCCTATTTATAGGAGCTGCTGATACAACATGGTTTAGGATTCCTAAACCTAATAGACATAAGTCTATTTAAAATCCTAATAGAATCTTGAAATACCAACTTTCCTAGAACTTATAGAAAAGCTACAGCGCAGTCCCCTTTCCATTCTAGACTTAGATTTACCTGCTGAATCCTAACTCCCAAATCATATCAACGAGCCAAAAAACACAACAATATCCACCTTGGTGAGTTGATACTCCCTTCAGGATATCTTGAATATTCTTGAAGTAACCCTGAACAAACCTCTAAGAACATTCACCTTGGCAAGACTCTTCTTGCCTTAGCGCACCTCAAGTGAGGAGGTGCTCCACCACAACTCAGCAAGTTGTGACCCTGAGCAAGTCCAAGCAATGCTTGAACTTCACCATGGCAATGGTCTTGGTCAAACAATCTGAAACATTCTCCCTCGAATGTGCTTATTCTTCAGTTGTTATCTTCCCTGAGCTGATCTAATCTTCACTGCAATGACCACAAACATCAACACGCTTCATTCCTTGAAACAATTGATTCCTTATCAAAATCATAACACCATTCTTCACCACAGCTTCTTGAATCTCAAACTCAGTCATTAACCCATTAAGCCATAACGCATATGCGGAAGCTTCTGTTAGTGTCCTGCAATCTTCTAGACTGGTCATCTCTACGGTTTCAGGATCCCTTGCCTTCTTCGTCAGCGGCGCCCACAATCCTTGTTGCTTTAACAAGGCTCGCATCTTGATCTGCCATAAACTGAAACTGTTCCACCCTGTGAATTTGTCGATCTTCACATTCAAACCAGACATCTTGGCTCTGATGCCAATTTGTTATAACGAATGTAAGAAAGAACACATATTTACGTGGTTCACTAACAAGGTATTAGTTACATCCACATGCAGAGGAAAACAGTTTTATTAATCATTGAGGAAAATAGATTACAGATAACAGAATACCACACACACTCTAGGTTAATAACCTAATAGGTATATATATACCCCGAATGGTAGGCCCAACAAACACAGCCCAGCATAATAGACTAATTTAACAATCCTTGTTAAATTAGGGTTTATGCCTGATTCAAGACATATTCTAACAAATCTCCATCTTGACTTGAATCCTCTCACAAATAAACAGATGTACTAGATGCATCACAATAGTGCCAGACGTACAACCATCTCCTCTGCCTCAGATGTTGCCCCCAAAAGGGTAACTAACATCTTCTGACATTTAGCAAGTCCAAACAATGTTGGAACTTGCTATGTGGAACTGACTATACGAACATGTCAGCTGGATTATCAGCAGTACCCACTTTGTTCACCTTAACTCTCTTCTCACTTCTCAGAAAATGATACCTGACATCGATGTGCTTAGTCCTCTCATGATGAACTTGATCCTTGGCTAAACAGATTGCACTCAAACTACCACAATACACTATAGCCTGATCGTGATGTAGACCCAAATTACTAACCAGTCATTTCAACCAGATTCCCTCTTTGGCTGCTTCTGTCAATGTCATGTAATCTGCTTCTGTAGTAGACAAAGTCACTGTTGGCTGCAAAGTAGCTTTCCAACTAACAACAGAACCACCAAGAGTGAAAATATAACCAGTCATAAATCTTCTACTATCAACATCTCCAGCATAATCATAATCTGAAAAACCTGTTACTAAACACTATGTATCACCTTAGAAAATCCAGTGCAGCTCCTATTTATAGAAGTTGCTGATACAACATGGTTTAGGATTCCTAAACCTAATAGACATAAATCTATTTCAAATCCTAATAGTGACAGGACCCACCCCGGGTTAAACCCCTTTAACCCGAAGTAAATCCTGCGGGGACCACCTCAAGGGAACTTCTTACCGAAACCCCCTTGAAATGGCCAACCCTTCCTACAAAACTAACTAAACCGGGTTAGTCAGAGCAGTCTACAGAGATGATTACCCCAAAGAATTTCGAGCAGCAACGGAATGATCGACTATGCCTCGACTCTCGTACGCGCTCGACCTCCTCTCAAGAACCCTGCATCACTGGGCATTTAAAAACGAAAGGCCCAGGGGAGAAACATTTAAAAACTGTTAGAGTGAGTGGACGAAAATCAAATATAAAAGCTCCATTTCCTGTAATGCTCTCCCAAAAGTATATCAATTTAAAAAAAAATCATTTATGCATGCCCACAATTACTAAATTTCCGCAAATGCATGATAAGATAAACCAGCAAGGAATATGGGAAGAGAAATGTTCACCAAACATAATAAGTCTGACCTCTCAGACTAGGGTCGGAGCTAAGAGCTCTAGTAGCGCCCTCACGCTACGCTATGCTAGCTAAATAAAATAATACGGTCAACCCTTATAATATCAACCTGACCTCTCAGGCTTGTCTGTCCTCTCCGACCAGGGTCGGAGCTAAGAGCTCTAGAATATGTGATAACGGTCAACCCTTATAATATCAACCTGACCTCTCAGGCTTGTCTGTCCACTCAGACCAGGGTCGGAGCTAAGAGCTCTAAATAAAGTGATACGGTCAACCCTCATAGTGCACTACGTAGTTTGCCTGACCTCTCAGGCTAGGGTCGGAGCTAAGAGCTATAATAGCGCCCTCACGCTACTCTAGCTAGCATATTTATTGGTCAACCCTTAAAATAAACATTCATAACAATACATTAATCAAATTCTCTTCCCAAAACAATTAATTAAAACAATTCCTTGTCATATATGCATAAAACCAATTTCCAACGAAGTCTCGGGTTCAATTCCATTCGAAGGACGGCCCTCACCGTCTATAACCATTTTCGGAAGAAATAGAAAATTGAGTAATAATGTAAATACGTTCAAGAACCCGAGAAGGATATAATTTTCAGAAACAATCATAAACACCATGCAATTAACTCAATAATTAAGGCATGCATTTATTTAAAATAATATGTCCACTCACAGTACTATTTCGACCTTCTTCCCGCTCGGAAATCTCCTCGAGCGAAACTCTCGAACTACCCGCTTAGTCGAGCCCGTCTCACGTCCGACCAGAAACTGTACAACAAATCATCACATTAGTCATACCACAGTTGACTTGGTCTTTTCCTAGTTTGACCAGGAAATCCTATTTGACCACATGTTGACCAAGTTTCTTTCTTATAGCACTTTAACCTTTATAACTTTCTTTCCCGGTTATCGACTCTTAACTCAATTTACCGGAAGTCCGACTCAGCTTCCGAACTTTTCTTTATTACTTTAACTTGACGTTAGGGTGTCACGTAATAAGTCGTTGAATTACTATGGACACCCATTCAACCATTTCACCAATACCTTAGGAGTCCTTAAAAATAATCCTTAAACCTTAACCGGCAATAATCGATGGTCGGAATAATATTTAATTATCCGCCAATAATACTAAACTAAAACAATTCCAAAACCTAACCAAAACACCTCCAAAAATTACCAAATTTTAACCATAGACTCCTCACAATATGTACTAATTAATGGACATGAAAAACTGCCCAAAAAGTGGCGGCACCGCCGCCAGCTCCGCCGCCGACGGCGGCCGCCGGCAGAAATTCCGGCTAAAATTCAGGCGACCTCCGATCGCCACCAAATTTTACCAGTAGCTTCGTCTCATCAATTGGAACAACTTTCTAGTTCAACTCGAAGGCCAATTCGGCCTCTAACTAGGTCAAAAACTCGATGAACAGTAGACCCCGAAAATTACACTACCAAACTTCAAATCCTCAATTCTCCCTACACACTTCAAATCAAGCTACCAAATTCTAGGGGATTGTAGTACACCTAAAACCCATCCTAAACATATAAAGAACTCAACAATTGGTGATCTAGGGAGGGAGAAATTCAATCCCGAAAATCTACTGTACACACCAAGAACAAATCGGAATTTCTCCCGATTTACGGCGAGTTAGGTCGGAAAACTTACCTAGGATTGAAGTAGACTCGGAGGCCGAGCTTTTGGGACCGGTGCGCCGGCGGTTGGTGGCCGGACGGCGGCGCTAGGGCGGCCGGAAGCTCCAGCAGCAATTCCCGTCGGGGGAGAGGAGAGAGAAGCCGGGTGAAAAATCTGATTTTTCACCCCGGTAACTCCTATATATAGCCGTTTTACCGCATAGTAACTTTACATTTTTGTTCATAACTTTCTCATACGAACTCCGATTTGAGCGTGCTACGTGTCCCCGAACTCGTAACGACGCCCTCTACAACTTTCAAGAAGGAAGTTTTCTCAAATTCTTGACTTAACGAAAAGTCAACTTCACGATCATTGTACGGTTAAACGGTCACTTTAAATGGTAAAAGACTAAAGTAACCAACCGTAAAATAATTCTAGGATCGGGATGTGACAAATAGATTCTTGAAAGATCAACTTTCCTAGAACTTATAGAAAAGTGTCCTCTTTCCATTTTAGACTTGGATTTACCTACTGAATCCTAACTCCCAAATCATATCAACGAGCCAAAAAACACAATTGTTTTCTTCAATCTCATAAGGCTCATCTAAAATCTTCCCTGTACTAAATTCCTCTAGAGAGTTTTGATCAATAACCGGTTTCTCGTGCTCTCCATTCTCTAAGGCCTCAAAGGTTTCAATGGAATCCTCTTGTTTTTCGTGATCAGCTACTTCTGGTGCATTAATAGGAAATTGATAATCAGAGAATTTAGAACTGCCCCAATCAACATAGAATTCTTGCACAGTAAAGCTCATCGCTTTTGGCTCTTCCCATTGATAGCTCTATTAGAGGTATCCTCGTACAAATCGGTGCTTACATCTGAGGCAGTCTTCACAAGACGGGAATCCTCTGTTTCCGTTATGTTTTGATAACATTCATGAATTTATTGAAAACAGAAAACAAAGCAAGAAGACTGAAAATAAAGAATAAATTACTACATTGTGAGTAATCGTATTAATCTCAATAATACAGCAAATCCTACGTATATAGAAGTTGCTAAATGACAGAAATACTCTTATATGATGTATCTTTATATTCCTAACACTCCTCAATCATATACATGGGCACCAAACATAATGGTTGCATACCGTATTGGAATTCAAAAGGCGACATAACTTAGGGGTAGGCAAAAATCGGTTTTCAACCGAAAACCGAAAAAAAACCATCCGAATAAATGGATCAGATAACCGATCCATTTAAAGTAGGTCAGAAAATAACTTAAACTGATCTGATTCGGTTTAAATCGGATTGGTTCCGGTTTAACCTAAAAACCGATCTGAATAAACTGATTTTTTTAATATATATTATTTTATTTTTAATACGTGCCACCATTTTATTAGTTATTTCAATCTCTTACTCTGCGTCCTCCCACATTTGATCACACAGACCACTATATAAGGAACAAAAAACCCTTATCCTCTCACCCAGATAGCTTGTTATTAAATTCTAGCCAAAATTCTTCTCTTTATAGAACTCGGTCACAATTTGATTAGAATTATACAAGGTTGGTGATCAATTCTAATGGAGTGATACAGAATGCAAGAATACATGCCTTGGTAGTTGCCAGTGCCAGGCTTACTCATCTACTTCAGCTATAAACTTTACTGCTCGAAGGGATATTCTCAATAATGTCATATTTGCAATATATGGACAACGGATCTAAATAATCTGGTAGAGGACTCTGGTAACTTTGGCAAGAATCTCAATGCTCTAGTTTTGCTCTCTGATTCAGGTATGACACTTCACTTTATTCACTGCCACTATAACCTTTCTAAACATGTACATAAAAGCATGATGCTAAAAGAGTGAACATAAATGGGGAATTAGGGATGCTAATTTCTTAGTTTGTCACTAGTCATGACAGTTGACTTCTACTATAAGAGACTGCCAGCCTTGTAACACCTCCAGTAGTGAATTTATTTTCCATGGACCAGATGATAGCTCCGTTAGAGTTATCAATATCAGCAGAAGTACACAACGATTCATTATCAAATCCAAAGATACGGATTAATGTGATTCGAGAAACAGAAGGCTGAACATTTCCCTTCCGTTTAAGGTAAGGGAACCAAAATACATTGGCAGTCTCCACACTGCTGCCTAGTGGAGACTGAGTCTGGCCTTTTGCCCAACTTTCTGAATTTGATTCAGGCTTTCATCAGTTTATTGTTATGAACTTCAATATATTTTGAGACAACTAAATTTGTTTATTGTCTGTAACAAATTAACTTAACTATGACGTGTATGTTATCTACTATTGGAACTTGGTGATGAACTTTGGATGATTGGATTGTTCTTATGTTTTTATGGATTCTTTGAGGTTTGAAATCTGTTGAATTTTAAAATTGTAAAATGTAAACTGAGAGTGAAACTCTCCAAATTCGGGTGAAATCCGAAGCCGATCCGGTTTTCAGATGATCTGAATAATCGGTTAACCGGATTTCAGATTCAGATTCGGATAGAGATTTTATAAATCTGAATGATTCGGATTGGATACGGTTTGAACTTAAAACCGGTCCAGTCCGAATATGCCCAGCCCTAACATAACTGGTGCTTCTTCAATGACCAACATGTTCAACATCACCAAGGCATTCCAGCAAATGCAATGTAAGCTTCAATAAGAATGTTACTCAACCCCTATGATCAATGCATATAGTTCCATCAGAACTCATTACTTAATCGAGTACAATTATTATTGCCTTGAGTACCTTTAGTTCTCCAAAATATAATGCTCAGAGAGAGGCCAGAGCCTCGTATAAACTGAAAGGAGACCAATCTGAGGTGAAGCACTACTAGAACCTTGTTCTTGGCAATCAAGAGATGTGGAGAAAGCCCTACCACAACAATCACATACACACAAAACGTATGGAACTACTTCAAAGAACTTCCCAGCAAATCCATTATACTTGAATCATGAGATTAATGATTAGAAGAAGGCATTTCCACCTAGACGTAGACACACGTTGGATCCCATACAGTTTCTTACTTTCTCTATTGTTTCTTGAGCCATATGTACTCATGCTTTGGCTACAGCAGAAAAATGAATTATGTGCAGGCTGCTTTTGGCTTTTCATTGATCAGTAAAATGATAGATATATGCAGCCATAAAGGCAAACCATAGAACTCCTCAATTGAAAAGTACATCTCAAACCAAAGTAATCAAGGATCACTCTTTGTACTCTGCACAATCTATTGATTGTAGCTGAAGAATCACACTGATACAAGACAGCATATATATGCTCACAATCCTTTCTTCAACATGGCACTCCTCTTATCTTACAACCGGTCTGCATCGCCCCAACATATAAGCTTTTGCATAATAATGTTTCCCTCCACATCTCAATTCAGATTTCGACTTGCTGCAATATTTTCTTCAAAGTTTGTGAAGCAGAGGCTACCACCTCTATTACAATTCCACAAACACTTAACTGCATCTACTACATACATCATCAAATGCTTGCTGCATCTACTACATACATCATCAAATGCTTGCTGCATCTACCATACATTACCAAATACTTACTGCATCTACTGTATACATCACCAAATACTTAGTGCCACTACAAGGAGAAGGTGTTTAGCTGACGAAATAAAAAAACAGGCCGACGATATTTTTTTTCGTCGACTAAAGTGGACTTTAGCAGAAAAAAAAATTATTTCGTCGGCTAAGTTAAATTTTCGTGAAATTTAATTTTCGTCGGCTAAACTAATTTTTTTGTCGGTTATAGTATGTGAACTTTAGCAGACAAAATTTGAAAAGTTTAGCCAACAAAATTAGGGTATTTCGTCGGCTATAGTACATTTTACTTACAAAATTGCACTACAGATATTTCGGTGTCTGATTGACTATTGTGATACCAATCTGGAAATGGAATGACTGTAGGAGTCAAACACATGGTTTTGCCATGATAAATGGGTTTTTTTGGCCATCTGAGTTCGTTTACGGCTTCAAAATACAGTTTTTCTATCCACTTAACACATAAAAACGCCTATATCTGTATCTATATGAGGTATTTTAGTCAAACCTTCAACACAACAAACTCTCACCATGATGAGACGCAATTGCCCATCTAAAATTTTGAGACATTTATTCCTCGATGATAGGGCTCCCCATAGGGATAAATAATGATAAATAGTAAGCATGTTGTGATTCTGATAATCAAACTTCACAACCAAAAATCCGACCATCTGATATGATCATTATGTCAAAATATGTCTATGGTGAAAAATTTAACTTGATCCGATAAATTTAAGGGTTTGATCCGAACGGTCAATCTCGTAAGTCAAACCCCTAAATTGCATTGACCGTAACTATCGGCATCAAGACTTTTCCGAAATTACGTGATTTTTCAACCGTAGACGTATTTCATCATTCCGGTCATATCTTATTTCAAGACTTTTTTGCGTTTGAAGTTTCTACACAGAGATTGTTTTTGAAACATAATATTTACTTAAAACTTAGTAAACAAGTTATACAACATTAGTAGACATTCTGTGATTCCGATAATCAAACTTGAGAAAAAAATCCGACCGTCTGATATGATCATTATGTCGAAATATATGTCTATAGGAAAAAATTCAACTTTATTCGATAACGTTAAGGGCTCGATCCTTACGGTCAATCCCGTAAGTCAAATCTTAAAGCACGAAAACAACACGGACCTTCAATTGAAAATAGTTTCAAATCGATGAGACGCAATTAGTGATATAAAAATTTTATGAAAAATAACCACTGGAGATAGGGCTACCTCTAGGGAGAAAGAATTGAAAATTGCATTGACCGCAACTATCGACACCGAGACTTTACCAGAATTACGTGATTTTTCAACCGTAGACGTATTTCACCATTCCGGTCATATCTTATTTCATGACTTTTTCTCGTTTGAAGCTTCTACGTATAGTTTGTTTTTGAAACGGAACATTTACTTAACACAGTAACACAAGTTATACAACATTATTAGGCATGTTGTGATTCCGATCATCAAAATTTACAAACAAAAATCCGACCGTCAGATATCATTATTACGTTGAAATATGTGTACGGAAAAAAATTCATGTAGATTTGACAACGTTATGGGCTCCATCCGGACGGTCAATCCCGTAAGTCAAACCCCTAAACACACGGAAACGGTCACTTGACTATCTAAATTACGTATTTTGGCTGGACCTTTAATTGAAAATAATTTTAAATCGATGAGACGCATCCAGTGGTATAAAATTTTTATTTTATTTATTATAGTATAGCCAACGAAATATTAGGGTATTCGTCGGTGAAGGTTTAGGGTTTAGGGTTTTAGCCGACGAAATTTATTAAAATTCGTCCATTAAAGTTAAATAAATTAAATAAATAACTATAGCC